>CAKALU010010390.1:0-12215 GCA_916700995.1 Hozukius guyotensis | reverse complement strand
TTTGATGCTCCTTTGGACTTTACACACCGGGGGCGTGATGAATAAATGACACCAAAATGCAAAATACTCGTCTGTGAATACTATACTGTATGTCATGGGCTTTTATTGTGAAAGATAAGAATGGAAGTTATGGATCTGGTCTGCGCTGCCTTTGTCAAGGCTGAAAGGAGTAATAAAGTTTGCCGTCTTGTTCGGACTACGGAGCCTCCGTGTTGTTGTTTCATAAATACAGTCACAACTCAAACCGTTCCGTACAACGTGATTGGTTGATGCCTTAATCGTGGTGCGAAAGCTCCGAAAATTGACCTTGTTACAGAACAAAATTACGTAGCTTTTTACGTCACATACTATTTGCATTCTGTGTGACTCATGACAAAAACAACAATTCGAAAAAATATATTGATGTGCAATTTAATCGCACAAAAAAACGCCCCCAGTATATACTTTGAAATCAAATGTTATCATAACAGATACATCCGAGGACTGGAGCTGAAAAAATAAAACCAAAGTTGCAATAAAACATGCTTTTTGTTTAACATGTGTTTTATATTTTTCTTGACATGGTGCTTTTTTGTCATCAAAGAAAGACAGACTCTTCTATTGTTAACAGTCCCTGTGAGGACCACTTGCGTGTCCCTGTGGAATAACAGTGGCGGCACATTTGTCATCACTCGTCATTTTGGCCAATCTCTCCGATGGCCCTGTCAGCTAAATGCAGCAATTTCTCCACTCCATGGGAGCTTCAGAGCTGTTGACCTATTGAAGCTCGAGAATGGCAATCACTCCCCCACTCACACACAGATACATGCACATCATGTACACATTGTGTGTGTGTGTGTGTGTGTGTGTGTGTGTGTGTGTGTGTGTGTGTGTGTGTGAGAGTGTGTGTGTGTGTAATATGTCTCAGAGTCCCTGAGTGGGGACACTACCAGGCCCTGAAGCATATTCGAAGACTATATAGAATATCTGACAGAAATAAGAGCATCTCTCTGTTCTGCTGATGGCTCCATTCATGTATGAGCGTCACCCGTGTAAATGTAACGCTGTGTCCAGTTTTACTGCTTTTCTGTTGGCTACAAAGTGTGCACATTGACAGTGCCAATGGATCAGAATAACAATTCATCTACTCTCTGACCAGCTTCCTGCATAATACAGTCTATACAGTCAGAATTCACTGTCCAGCACGCATTTCTAGCGTCAAGCATACTATGGTGTGTTTGGAAAAATAGAGCTGATGTTGTCAAAAAAGCAGTTATTATTTATTATTTACGGGGTGCTTTAAGGTGTATTAGGGTGCTCTTTCAAGGTGTCTATGTTGTAAAGAAAGTGTAGAAAGAAAAATGATAAAAGATAGAATACAATCAAATTGAGTGTTTTTTCATACCTTCCTGACATTTCACTGGGTATAGGCTACTTTACGGTATATGACAGTATTTGCGTAAAAAAGTGAGCCCGGGCTGTTGTCGCTTGCTTCGTGGCTAATTCACCGACAAACAGTCTAAACTGTGGATTCCACCGCGTACTCCTCTGTCATCTTGTGCTCTGAAAATTGTGTTGGGCATTAAATTACAATTTTCTGGCTTTTTATACACAAAATGATTAATTGATATATCGAAAAATAGGCAGCAGTTTAAACCAATAATGAAAATAATTTAGCTGATGCTCTATGATTACATTACAAGGAAGAGGTTGGGGGGGTATAGTGTTTGTGCTGCTACTTGCCTATTTGAGCTTATGTTGTAAATCAAACGGTGTGGATTCATTGCAACTGAGGACAGTAGCGCTGAACCTATTAGTCAATTATCTTTATTAGTCAATTATTTTGATAACTATTCGAGCAGAAATGCCAAACATTCCCTTGTTTCCGCTTCTGCAATGTGAGAATTTGCTGCTTCCCTCTGTTTTATATTAATGTGAACTATAAATATTTTGGTTTTGCACTGTTGATTAGACAAAACAAGCAAATTGAAGATGTCACCTTGGCTTCTGGGAATAATGTGTATTTTTGTGACATTTTATACTAAACAAGTAACCAATTAATGGAGAAAATAACTGTGATATGGATCAATAACAAAAATAATTGTTAGTTGCAGCCCCAGTGCACAGGGAAATTATTTAAAGCAAACATGACTGCTTTCCCAGCTTGAAGCTGAGCTCATTTTCAGTACATTTACACTCTCTCATCATCTATATGTGACTGTTGACTGGTTAAACAAACACTGAGCCCAAAAGGTCATATTAGGTAAGCATGGGATGGGCAGAATTGAATATTATTTCCCTCTGACAGACAGCTGTCTCCAGGGTATAAGGAAGGAGAGTAAAAATAGAGAGACAAGGTGGCAGCGTGAGTGCTTTAGAGAGTGAGGTGGTGACAGCGAGAAAAGTGAGAACAGCAAAGAGTTGTGGCATGAGAAGCCCCTCCCAACAACAATGTGGTGTCAACCTAGAGGCCGTGACCTTCCCTAATGCAATATATGTTTGGAAGCAGCCAGCCATGAGCAGACAGCCCAAGCTCCATAGAACAAGATTTAAAATTCAATTCCCTACTGCTGAAAAGGAGTGAGGCACAAAGGTAAAGACACTGTGTGAGAGAGGAAGACTGAGCAGTAGAATAAGTGAATAAAGTGTTTCATTTATCACCAAGTGAGGAAAAAAAGCCCATTCATCTATAATCCATTAATCTAGGACACTTGTGAGAGCTTCATTCGCGTCTCTCTCTCTCTCTCACACTGCCTTATGACAAACGGAGCTAATCACTGAGAGCAGAGAGGAGAAGCAGAGGCAGCTCAGCCTACACTGTAAAAAGTAATGTACCTGCTCTCTACTCGGACATTCAGGAGTGCAGTGTGCTCTGCAAGATACCCCGTCACAAGTTCCCAGAGCACATAGTGATGTTAAAACTATCCTAAAGCCCTTTATGAACAAGCACAGATACTTAAGGTCTGGCTTTAGGGAAGTCCCGAGCAGATTGAAAATGTGAGTTCTCTAGGAATTTCAGTGACAATGTCAATACTGACAAAGTGTACCAAAGCAGCACTGCTTTGAGAGTGTCCTCAACCTACGTTTACATTAACCTGACAAGGTCCTCTTTATGGGTGATTAAATTATGACTTATTTGTCTGTGAAGAATGAGTATGACAGTGTTATATAGGGAGGGATGTGCATTTCAAGCAAAATACTACTTGATAATCACCGGGAACTAGTTGATAATTTTTCAAGATCCTTTTACAAAAATCCCCCCCAACGGCATTTAGGGCCGGCACATTTTCTCATCCAACACGATGAATTAAGGGTTTATTTCGGCCATATTGTTGAAACAGACCAGTGGAAAGACTAACTAAGGTGGTTATAAGTTTTATGTAGTTTCTGCCGTTGGTTTGAATGAAGTGTGTTTTATGATCTTCCAGCTGAAACTACGAGGGGCGGGGCTCGGCGCCACGCAAACACACACCTTGCACCCTCTCGTGTCACTTCTGGTTGCAAGAAACCAAGAAGGCGACAGCCAAAAACCAAGATGGCAAAGGCCAAAACACTGAACTCGAGGTTTCAAAACCGTAGTCCAATAACCAATGAGTGACGTCACGGTGACTATGTCCACTTCTTATATACAGTGTATAGTTTTATTAAAGGAGTACTTCACACACAAAATGATCATTTGTATATCCATTATTCACTCCGTGTTACTTTGAATTTGTGAAGAAAACATTTTTTTTCTGTCATGCCTCCACGGTGAATGAAGAATCAAAAAACAGAGAAAAGTGTTGATGAATTGAAGTAAATGGGAGCCGCGTTTAACAACTGCAAATCTATATCAAAACATCCTTTTACAAACTCTCACACAACTTGCGCAGTATAATCCAAGTGTCATTTATCCAGTCATATGCTCACTATTTCCCAACACATGCATCTTCGATAAAACCTTACTATTGAAAAAACACTGTGGACTTGCATGGATGAGTAGCTCGTCTGTGCAAGCGGTTTATGCAGTCTTCAGCTCTACTTAAATCTGTAACATTATTCAACCCTACAGAATACTCTAGGATAAAATGGAGCTATTGTTTTTTGTTTTTTTTTAATTTCCAACACTTTTATCAGTGCGGGCCCCTCAGTGTAATAGAAAACAATGAAGAGATTCAGGGAGAAGGTAATCGGCTGCTGGGTGATGAGCCAGGGGATCCAGGGGCTCCTTGGCCGGCTATGATAAGGCCACTCTCATCCCACTACTGGGGTTCAGACTCAGGCATTGGCTGCCAACTGAAAATACATTTGTCTCCACACTGGGGGACACTGCCAACTCACAAAATTATCATTTTCACAGAAACATTCCTTTCAGTGGAAAACAGCAGTCACACATATCCTTTAGCACAGAGAGAGGACAGAAAGACAAAGAGAGAAGAAAGGAAATAGAGAGAAACGGGGACTGAAACCTCATTTGTAGAACAAAAGTCTGACAACGTACATTTACTGTAAAGTCATATCTCTAAAGTACACTTTTAAAAAACATGTTTCTGAGCACGGTTCTTTTGAGTTCATGCTGGTATTGAATGCTTGAGTTGCGGTGAGGGATTTGGTTCATGTGTATGGTCTAGTCACTTGATATCTTGTCCCACTGCTGCTGTCAGTGTTGTAAGAGGGAAAGTCTCTTTCTTTTCCTATCCCAATGAAAAAGAGTTTTAACAAAACACCAAGACGAAAACTGTGCAGCCGTCTAAGTGGCGAAATTTCTCATCTAAAGTACGGCTTCTTTTCTCAAGGGATAGTAAAACTATCACAAAGTAGTAAAAAAAAAATACTGTTCCAAGACCCAAGATGAAATTTCAAGTGTATTGTTTTGTCTCACCAACAGTGCATAACTCAAACATAATCAATGTAAAGTCATTTAAACAGGGAAAAGCAGCATTTCCTTATATTCAAGATGCTGAAAACAGCATGTGTTTGGCATTTTTGCCTGATATATTATTAAAACAACTGAAAAACAACAATCAATTGTTTTTAGGGATGCACGTTATGGATTTTTTTTAGCCAATACCAATTACCGATGATTACCTGCTTCTCATGGCCGACACCGATTCTTTCACATTTTTGTATTTTAAAAAAGTTCATAACCTGTAGTTCATGCACACCTGAGGGTAAGAAAGTCTGATATGTAGTGAGCAAAGATAGATGATTTGATATTAGCTCTGACCTAACCAAATCTAACTGACATTTTTTTTTTCTAGTAAAGTACATCAAAAAACTTGGACAGTGTTGCAAATTTCAGTCGTGTTGAAGTACGTCTTCGTCTTAAACTGTGAAAAACAGCCACACCAGCGACGATATGTTTAGCTCTCCAGTCAGCGTGTTGCGCTTGTTGTTGTTGTTCTTCTCTGTGTTTATCGGCGGGTCGGAAACAAACTTTAAAGGAGCATACCGCCACCTACTGTGTGTGGTTGCTGCACTTGTTAAGTCAATGAAAGCAATTTGGCCTCATATTATCAGCCGATAATATATCGTGCATCCCTAATTGTTTGGCACTAAAAATTACCTGAATACTAAAATTCCCCTAAAAAGTGGCAGATAGACCTCCTCCCCTACCATGAACAAGCACAGACACTTTAATGCCCTGCTGCTCTACAGAGAGCAACAGCAGATTAGCTCAGAAACACCTGCTTATACAGACGAGGCCAATAGTGACACTGCAGAAGAATTCAATTAAAGGAAATCTATGGCATGTTGTAATGTTTTTCATAGAGCAGAGAAGAAAATCTCTTCAGAGTGACAGCAGCAAACTGTCAACCTGATCTCCTCCTCTCTAACAGGATTACTACAAGAACACTTTTCCTCCTGCCTCTCTCCGCTACCTTTCTTTATGCCTCCATGTCTCCCTTTTGCTTCTTCGGACTCCTCTCCTCTTTCTCATTCACCTCTCTTATCACCCTCTCTCCCAGACAACCTCTTTCCATTTCCTCCCCTCCACTTCATTCAACACCCTCCCTCTCCTTTTCTCACTCTGACACACTTTCATTCTTGTCAGCATGTTTCCTGTCGGGTCCTGAGAGCTGATACGAAGTCAGAGGCAGACAAAGGGACAGGAGCGATGACCCAAGATGAATCATCCCTGTTTATGCAACAGAAATGCACAAGAGAAACAGGAACACCAGCGTCTACATGCTGACTGCGTTTCAATAATGTAGTACTGGGTGTGGTAGGATCCCTTGTTGATGTGTGATGTAGACATCCTTTATATTTGAAACAATGGGCTCTTTATTTCAGACAGAGGTAAACAGAAGCAGGCTTCTTACTTCTTGCCAAAGACTCAATATTGGGTCATGTCTGGATGGTAACCCTCGATTTGAACTCTCTCTCTCGCAAGATGGTTAAGGTTAGGTATTGACCTTGAAGCCCTGCCTCCCAAAAATTACATTTCCATACAACTAAAATGCATTCTCAATTACGTTTGAAAGGAAACATATTTGGTCGCGGATAACGTTTGTCTTTAACATATCACAAATACGTTTGTAAGTCCGCAGACGGCCGCAGCAAGTGACGTAGTACAACAAGCGACGCACAGAGCAGGTGACATAGTATATCGAGCGACCGTTAATTCAAGTTATGTGGAATAATAATGCTATTAAAAGCTATGTGGCAAAATAACAAGCAATATATTATAACAAGTGAGAAACTCCACCCAGGAGGCCGCTATTTGGGTCCCATGTGAAACAGTAATTTTAAGCCATGTGTTTTTGTACTAAACTTAACCAGGTAGTTTGCATTTTGGTCTTAACCACATGTTTAAAACTTTTTAAAACTGTTTAAAACTGCGACCGTAATCTGGGAGAAAATATGTTTCCTTCGAAGCGTAATGGAAGCATGGGAATGTCATTTTGTAGGAGACAGGGTAGGACGTTTTCGCACGTTTCTGCAAATCTAGGGTAACCATCTAAACACAACCTCGATTTTGAGAGTTGAAATGACAACTGTCACTAGCATTTTATCAGCTGTAACTAGCCAGTTAATTAACCTAACATTAGCTCGCAAAACGCAATATATCGCCTTGCTTAAAGTATTGCACTATATCGCAATATATTGAATCGTAACCCCTGTGTCATGGTACGTATCGTATCGCCAGATTCTTGCCAATACACATCCCTACTAACCAGATGATGATGCATGACATGGAACAGGAACCACGACGTGGAAACAGCATTGTTCTTGTATTGTACAGCTAGCTGGTCCTTGTATTATAAGAATGAGGAAAATGTAAGATCTGTAGCAAGCTAGTTAGCCAGATATGCTAACATTTGCAGCTTACAAACACACTGTGCAGACTTCTCGAATAGAAATACGGTTTGCATTCACCAATTATTTCCAGTTGATTCCATTCTGCTGTTTTTCAATCACTGTTAAGCTAACGTCAATGAAGCCCAACACTTCCTTCACTCATGTTTCACATTAAAGGAGGCTTAATTAATTCGACTAATTTGAAACATCTGCCAACGATATATTTGATATCTAATTTTACATGACCTGATATAACTTTTCCAATCGTTGTTTGCTTCCAAATTGGTATGAGCCTGTATGATAATTCCTCAGCAGAAACCTTTGAAACTTTGACATTTTTGGGATTATTATACCGCATGCAAGATACGTTGGGGCGTATACACCCTCATCATTACTGCATACTATTTTTGACAGCCATTAACCCTGCACATTGTAAAGCCAAACACAATTAAGGCTCATGCCTCATTAGCATGCCAGGGCTGGTATCCTGTTTATTGCTGCCTGTCCAGTCGGCTGCACTCTGGAGAATGTCAGCTGTCAAACTGCTGCTCATACTGGTGGATCCTCAACACTGTCCTGACAGCGTCCTGCACAACCCCCAAGCCCCCTCTGAACACTGTGGTGTCCTCCAGATATTCACATACTGACACATAACACAATGAAAACCCACTAACATATGCTGCTGACACACGCTGCCCGCCCATCTGTGGTTGAGCATATGATGGATGGTCCTGTGAGGGACCATTTCACCTCTGAACGCACCCTTTCTTCCTCCTCCCCCCCGTTGCCAGGATACAGGGTTCACGTTCAGACGGGATATTGGGTTAAAATCACACCAACCTCAGGATAGGTGACGCAAGACATTAATAACAATTTCTTGCAACAGGGAGATTTCGGTCAAATTCAATGAGTTGGAGCAGAATCTTATTTGTTTGCTCGGGCAGCTGGCATATATATAGATTAACTGATACATAATCAGAAAATCGATACAGGAGTCAGAGCTTCGGCTAACCACACATCCAAACCGAATTCAGAAAGAAATTTGTCAAAAAAAATCAATATGGCTGTCAAGAAATTAGTCTCTGTGCTCCTGCACACACTGTCCAAAACCTGCCACAGTACAATAAAACATACTGACGTCAACACTAAAACTGAAGTAGACGAGATTGGAAAAGTTGTTTTTATGAAACGGTTGCTATATCCTGACAGTAGTACATGAAACAGGTAATCTGAAACAAAAATCATGTGCCTCTGTGTCCTCCGGTGCTCCTAATGGCATCTGCAAGATTACACAGATCGGAGGAAAACAAGCAGTCAGAGCCGAGCTGAGTCTGCCGTCCAGCTTCCGTCTATGAGAGCCGGCTGTCAATCACTCGCAAACTCTGATCAAACAGACAAACTAGGCAGCGCTGATCAAATATGAATCAATATTCTGTTACTGTAATGCCTATTTCTCGCCTCAAAAGTTTTCAGAAACATCTTGTAGTGTTCTGTTTAGCTGTGAAATGAGAAAGTTTGTGACCCGGCAGCCATGTTGAGATCTCTTGAGGAAATAGCAAGCCTGGTCAAAGGAAATACCCGAAGCAATAAGCAGCCAAAGTTTTATGTGTTTTATTAAAAATGCTGGTTTTAGACAGATGATACTGACCATGGAATCCAGGGACACAATGCCCAGTTGGCTGCGTTTCAGTGAAAATATATCTTTATAGGGGCTGCCAAAAACGCTGCCCTATGCATCACCGCCCATTGTTTACCATTGCTGGTGAATTTGGTTCTTAATGCTTGAAATAAAACATACAATATTAATTTTTTTTTCTTTAGCTGTTGTCAGACAAAACTTTTACTTTAATACATGAAAAATCAAATGTATCAGTATCTTTTTTGCATTGGATCATAGACCATGTATCTACGGTAAAAAACAATTGAATTGTCTGAGAGGGCAGTGCTTGTGTGGCATCTTCTCATATAGTCGTGTAAGGAGTTAATTCAAAACGGTTTCTTTCAAATGCATTACTATTGGTTATTACAAAGCAGGCGGTCTTGTCTGTTTCATGTTCCTTTCCCAGAATTGTGCTTCTAGTCAAATGGAAAACTCAAGCAGAGATTATTATGAGGAAATGTTGGAATCAATTAATTTAATAGACATAATTCTGTAAAATGAGCTTTTCTTTCGACACAAACACAGCATTTGTGCCGTGTGTGGGCTCTCTTCTTGGAGCGGCATCAGTCCCCTTCAGGCATCCATTTTTCTTAGTATTTGGAATGCTGTTTATCTCAGTTGGTTTGCTGTTTTTCTATCACTGGCTGCTTGAACACACACAGATAATCACAGATGGAGGGGGCAGAGCCGTCAAAGTTGTGCAGTACAATGGATCCGTTTTTGTTAGGTAGTCAGCAAAATTAACCTCAGGGAATCGAACAGCCAAATGAAAATGTCCTCTGCTTATAAGAGGAGCGTGACACCACAGATGAAAATAAAATCTTTCTTCTCTTGTGATGGGGGAGAGTTAAAGGCGAATGGTAAGCGTGGTAAACACACTGCTGTCAGTGGTGGTAGATGAAAAGCTGACCTCCGGCTGGTTATTAAAAATACTGATTCAAGAGGAACGCTGCATGTTTTCAGTTAAGCCTTTCTGTTAGAAAGTTTTGAGGTTTGTTGTCATTGAGTAAGCTGCATTTTGCAATGTAAAGCAGGTTTACTCTGCAGTACAGCCCTGTTTGTTGGTGGTGCTGCTTGTTTTTCCCCATAATACAACCACACAGACCAAACACAGAGAGCCTGGCTGGCTTGAGGAGCCGCACTAGCAGACATAAGTTGATATAAGATGATGAAGATTGTCAATAAATGCATTAGAAAGCAGCACGTACACCATAACACTGTAATCACAGCTACAGTAGCCTTTCCTTATTTCATTGTCATTTCATTATTTCATATATCCTTGAAATAATGAAATTAAACTTAAACATTTGATCTTTAAAATGCAACATGTTTTAATTTTTTTGAATTTCATCAATCGTATTTCTACTTTATTTGACAGGGAAAAAATTATAAAAACAAACAAATAAAATGTTGTTCCTGGTCAGATTTTTAAAAAGCACCCTGAAAATATAATATATATATCTTATAAAATCAACATACAACACAATAAATTTAAGATATTAGGGTTGGGGGGGGGGGAATCGATAAAGCCTATTATCGCGATATTTTGCGTGGCAATACTGTATCGATCTTTTATTATATAAACTATGGCTGTCAAAGTTAACGCAATAATAACGTGTTAACGCCACTAATTTCTTTAACGCATTACCGCAATCGATCTTCCGGAGGTTGTAGTGGGCTCACTTTTAAGCTAGAGTGAAGTAACTGGTATCATATGAAACTAGGAAACGTAAGGAATTCAAGATACGTGAATGAAAACTCTGAGATGAACACTGTAAAACAAAATAAAACAGATGTTGACAAACTGCATAATTTGCAGTTGAACAAATGTAATAAATTGCAATATATCGCAATATATCTTGTCGCAATATTCAGCATATCTTAAAATGTTTTTGTGTCTTAAGTATTGTGATAATATCGTATCGTGGGGCCTCTGTTGATTCCCACCCTTACAAGATATAGCATAATACAAGCATATCATTTGCACTGCATTCTAGTCTGTGTCATTGTAAGCTACTAAAATGCAAATTGTGGCACAGGTTTAAATTATGTGTACATGTAAATAAATCCTGCCATAAATTACTGTAATCAGTAGCTGCCAGGATCAAAGCAGTGCAGTCGTAGTGGTTTACTTACGGCAACCACCAACAACCATTCACAGCCTTTATCTTTACAAATACAGAGGGGTTCCTGGAGCTTCGTCCTCAGCATTTAAACTGGTCAAAACGTCTTATTTACACTCTGAGAATGGACTGGAAATGATCTGAGCTGTGGCTTTTTGTTATGGGTCCCGTTAAGTCTATAAATACACTTGTGAATGGAGGCTCGTACGTTTGTGTTCATTGATGGTGACACTTTCTGCCAGGAGTTTGAATAATTTATTACTCCACATTTCCCCCTCCTGTCCAGGATTGTGTGTGTTTTCGAGGGACAGACAGGGGCCAGAAAGAGAGGCGAGAGAGAAATCAGATGAGAGCATCGGCGAGTGATAGTGACAATCCGACACGAAAACAGTGCGGGACAAAGCGAAACAGAGATGAAAAGAGTCCACGGCCGTTGTGCTCTGTTGTCATTATCCTCCATTGTCGAGAACAATAAGAGAGCACTGCTGCAGCCCGGGAAAAGAAATTGGCCAGAGAGGGTGGACTGGTGACGTAGATGCCATTGTTTCCTAACTATTATTAACTCATTGTTCTTGATATCTGCAAGGGGCATTACCCTGTAGCATGTTATTGGCCTTCTGGGTAATACTACCCTACTCTATAATTGTGCCAGGATGTTTATTAAGCTACTTACACATTAGTGCTTCCTGTGAAGATTAGAGCTACTAGTAGATATTGAGAGAGAGTGAGATAAAGAAAAGAAAGAAGAGAGAGAGGGCAGCAGGGATTTGTGAAACTGTTGTGAGAATGACTAAGTAGGTTATACATTATCTGGCTTCGGTCCTCATTAAAGATGATCACGATTAATCGATGATTAAATGGTCATTAAGTCATTTTATTGTGGACATGAAATTTAATCGATTACTATCAAATAAAGATAAAAACAACATCTAGTTACAAGGGGTGTAACAATCTCATCGGGATCAATATATTGATTTAGTGATCAACAATCCAATATCATTGATGCTAATTGAAAACATTGATACATACAGTATAATCATCTTTAAGATGCACCTTTGTTTTGAAATTCCCATGGCAGTCTGTTTAACCATTTCCGTCCTCATTCCTAAACATCTAAACAGTGCTACCGGCGCTTCGGTTATGCTTTCCGCCAAGACGGCCGCACAGACATG
>CAKALU010010387.1:1961-33724 GCA_916700995.1 Hozukius guyotensis | reverse complement strand
AATCTCCCTTTAAGGTACATTTTGAACAGACAAAAACTGCAATTTATTTGCGATTATCTATAGACAATCATGCGATAAATCGCAATACAGTATTTTAATTGATTGACAGCCCTAGTAAGCCTTACCAATAAGGCGAATGAACATGGTAAACATTATCCTGCTTCGCATCAGCATGTTAGCATGCTGACGTTTGCCGTTAAAAGCGCAGCCTCACAGAGCTGCTAGCATGACTGTAGACTCTAAAGGCATTTTCACACCCGCCCAAAAAATGCTGTGTGTTAGAAAAACGTGTTGCTTCAGGTGCTAGTGAGATGATGACGTACACAAAAATGAGTAATAGATCCAAGATATTTGAAGGTTTATCAGATGCCAAAACACTGCTCAGTCAGTGGTTTATAATACTGAGATGAAGGACCCTGTAAAGATATCAAAGGGACCATAATTTTATCCAGGGTAAACAGGAATGTGTGCTTGCATGTATGCACGTTTGAAAGGCCAATGCAGCACCTTGCAAGATGACATTGCATTGAGTTGCAGCAAGAGTTGGGCCAGGTTCATCTTTTTGCCGGCCAACCATAGACTGTATAAGAAGTGGATGTAGTCACTGTGACGTCACCCATTGGTTTGTGGACTGCCGTTTTGAGTTTTGGCCGTCGCCCCCTTGGTTTTTGGCCGTCTACATGTCGTTTTTTTGCAACCAGAAATGACATGAGAGGGTGAGAGCTAAGTACAACCGAATGCTGAATAAGACATTTTCAGGCAACCAAAAAGGTTATAATTAAATTTCATGAACTGAAAACACACTGTGAAAGGGTTAAAGTTGTAAGACGAAAACACGGACAACTCCCAGACCGGACAAGCCGTGGTAGAGACCTGTCAATCACAAGAAAGCATACCCTGCTTTATGGTCTATTTTACTCTAAATGGGACCATAATTTACTAAATGAACATCATGCTGTATTGAAGAAGACTTGAAACTAGCGATTGAGACCATAAACTCATGTTTACAATGTTTACTGAGGTAATAAATCAAGTGCCAGAGCATTTGATTTATTGATTGAGGTCAAATGTAAAGAGAAATTCTAATAATATAACAAAATGTTTCTAAAATCTTTAATCTTAAAAAAAAAATAAGTTTTGCATTTGCATTCTCAAATCACACTGCTGCACAATAAAGGAAATAATCAAATGACTACAATCCCTGTCAATGCACTGAGGAAGACATTATGTGTAGACTTATTACGAGAACAAACAGGTTTAGTATGAAGCATCTCTCAATGAATTAACCACTGTATTCATTGCTCACAGACTCTTCGGTGTAAAGGTTTTATGAGTAGTCAGCAAAAAAGGGAGAGTAAAGGCTGCAGCGGGCGGTGATTCCCACGCAGCACATACATTCATTAGGTAAGCATTTGGAAATTCCAGTCTGGTACATAAGTGCCAGCACACACAGGTACAAGAAGGAGACGTTCACACATTCAAAGCAGTGAGATATTTGGTCTGAGCTTCAGGAAAATCCCTGTTTTTCAGGAAACTAAAAATAGAACAGAACAAAGAAGAGAAGAACAGTGGATTTAGTGATATACTAATTTGGATGGGGTGATGGAAGAGGAAGAAGTCTCCAAGGTCACCAAACATCTGACACATTAGATGAGATAACCCTCTAAGTCTGGAACAAAGCCTCATGGGGAATACTGTGCAGACAACAGAAGGTGAATACAAAAAAAATCAAAACCAATTTTTTCGCCTACGTCAGTTATTCCTTATGAGGCTGTTGTAAGTCCATAGTTGCTTCACCAAACAGGACAGCAAAGAAGAGCAGAGCTTTTGCACACCTGTAGGTCTGGCAGGTGTGTAGGAGAAAAGCTCAGGTCGACAATATAGGACAAAAAGACGAAATAACCTGATGAAGGTCTGTGTACCGATTAAAATTAAAAGAGGACAATGTGTGGGCGTCTTTTTTTATCTATATGTCGACCAAATAGGACAGTACCTTCATAATTTCGTTAAATTGATTTTATAACAAAAATGGTCTTGGTGGATTCACCAAACTCCACATATATATTATCCATCAAATCTGTAAGGCAATCAAGCAGTCCTGGTTACCCTGACAACAAAAATTTGTATTACACCCATATTTGAAGCTAAGAGACTTTAAATGAAAAGATGTAGGAGAAGAAAACTGTTTTTGGTCTGGAACTGAAAGGGTTTCTATAGGGTTTCAATCGATTGAAATATTTAATCAAGATTAATAGCATGATTGTCTATAGGTAATCACAATTAATTGCATCAAAATGTACCTTAAAGGGAGATGTGTCAAGTATTTAATACTCTTATCAACCTGGGAGTGGAAAAATATGCTGCTTTATGCAAATGTATGTATATATTTATTATTGGAAATCAATTAACAACACAAAACAATGACAAATATTGTCCAGAAACCCTCACAGGTACTGCATTTAGCATTAAAATTTGCTCAAATCATCACATGGCAAACTCAAGCCCAACAACGGCTGTCAGTGTGTCAGTGTGCTGACTTGACTATGACTTGCCCCAAACTGCATGTGATTATCATAAAGTTGGCATGTGGCCCCCAGAAAGTGCTGCTTGCAGCTTTGTCGAGACCCGCTCATCCCTCGTTGACGCCAAGGAAGTGAAGAAGAGTTTGGTTGTAGCGTTAGTATATCCAGCATCTGGCAATAAAAGTGAACTGCAGTCAATGAGCTGCAGCCCGTCAAGGCCCGCTGCCGACGACATGCTCGACTCTCGACTGCAGAGTCCTCAAGCCCCGCCCCCGCACAGAGCGCTGTTCGGTTGTTTATTCAAAGTTTATTAATATTGAATGTGTCGGATGAACAGTTCTCGGGATATGTGAAGGACACACATGCATACGTACAGACACAGATTACTTGCTTCATAGTCGGATGTGGGTCATATTAATTAAGGCCTGGACGATAATTAGAGGTTTCTGCACACACTAAACGTGACTACTGTAAGTACTCTGTACAAACACTAGGCCACATTGTTACAGCAGACTGCCAGCTGAGGAACTGAGACAATTTTTGCTGTTACCTGAATACACATATTTTGCCACTGGGTAGGGCAGAGTGGGTATTTCCAGTGTTTAATCTGTTACTTTCCACTCTAATAGTTTGTGTTGCTGGAGGAAAACATAGAAACCTGATTGGCAGCTTCATGCATTTCAAAGGGAAAAAAACAGACAGAAAGAACAGATGAAGGTGCGGGTTCACAGATGCTTACTGTACTGGCTCTCCTTCACAGGGAAGTCTTTGACGGGAACCGCAGAGTCTTTGTTCATGCGTAGAGATATTACTTTCCTCTGCAGGCTGGTTGACTTCCTCACCATGAATGTCTGCAGGCCAGGGGAGGAAACATCCAATCAAAACATTAACTTCATTGTTTACTTGAAGAACTGCGTCATTCTTGATGGACTTTTGCTGACTTAGTTGTCTTTTGAGAGATTAATGTCTCAGTGTTTTTGTCTGTGTGTTTACCACTAATTTAAAGAGGGCTTAGTTGGGAAAAGGTTTTGTTTTGTCATGTACTTCAACGCAGCAATCAGGATTTAGCAATATTTGAATCACAGAGTTGTTCGCTTATGTAGCGAGCACTGTCAATCAAACCACAAACTCCTGATGAAGCAGATTATTTTGAGTGTTAAACTCTTTGAAAGCAATTGAGGCTTTAAATCAGCCAATACTTGTTTTATGAGTGGCACTTGAGGTGAAGTCATTATATTTTTGTACAATTCAGTAAAATAAATCACAACACCATACACGGTCCAGACATATACTCGGTCAAAACCGAGTATATGTCTGGACCGTGTATGGTCAGCCTGTGAATTTGTGGCTAAATTATTACTCAAATAGTCAGTGGTCATGTCTATAATGTTAAATCCAGTAAGTCTTTCTTAAATGTACTGCAGTAGCATATTACGACATTGTAAAGCTACTTTTGTACTT
This sequence comes from Hozukius guyotensis, assembly GCA_916700995.1. Taxonomy (NCBI): domain Eukaryota; kingdom Metazoa; phylum Chordata; class Actinopteri; order Perciformes; family Sebastidae; genus Hozukius; species Hozukius guyotensis. Next base: position 29,741 of record CAKALU010010387.1, on the reverse strand, counting down.
TTTCCCTTTCCTTTAGTGTGTATATAGTTTTTTGGCTACATCCACTCTAATACGTTTTTGTTTTAAAACGCATAACTTTTGCTACGTGTATGCCTAGCGTCCACACTATTCCAGCATTTTCGAGCCCCTAAAACTGAGACTTTGGAAAACGCTGCTGACCCCGTTTTAGTTTTAAAACTTCCGGGGGTTGCGTTTTTTTTGTCTGGACGGACAGAAACGGAGGCATTTGAAAAACGATGACGCGGACACCCACGTTTGCTTCTTGATTGGGTCAGTCATGACATGTCCTTCCCTGACTGATCCGGAAGAAAACAAACAACATCAGCCTCAACCACTAGTGGTTAATTTCAACATGGATAATGAGTTAAAAAAGCAATGCTGACCTTGTTGTCTATGCTAGCAGCTGTTGTGCAAGTTAAAGTTTGCATTTTATAATGCTACTACTGCCTACATGCGCAGGAGGCAAGCTATTATTTGATCGCTTTGCATCAATTTCCTGTGTCCAGCGCTGCTTCTTGTTTACACCGGCACGCGCATGCCCAGTGTACGTGAATGGCCATGTGATATGCATTTACAGGCGTGGCAGTATGGATGGAGATTAACTCTGAAACTGCCCTAAAACGTTCGTCTGGACGGAGATTGTTTTTGTTTTAAAACGCTGTTTTAAAGGAGCGTAAACAGAGCAAAAGAGGTGCTGCAGCACAGCCGGTATGAGAAAAGTAAAGCGTTTTTTGAACATTAAAGCATGTAAACATGTTCTAGTAGAAACCCAAAATACAAGTATGGTCCTAAAAATTTGCATAATAGGTCCTCTTTAAAGAAGAGTTGATTGGTAGCACTGATTTTGGAGGCTGTAGTTTGTGGTGTGTCAAAACCTCCTCAACTGAGGAGGTGTTGAAGTTAGTGTTTCTGCCCGTCTGTGTGGGAAAAGTAAAAGCTTTAAGTCAACAGTGTGGACACGAGGAGTCACAGTGGCTGCTGTTTCCTCACCCCAGCGGGTTGGCTCTGCAGTATACGTGTGGCATCCTGGTGGCTGAGGCCCAGCTGTAGCCACACAGCATGTGTATGCACCAGTCGGTCCAGAACGCTGAGCCGCCGATGGAGGGAATCGTAGCCCGAATCTCTGGCTCCAGCCAGCCCCGCTGCCATCCCAGCACAGGGGGAGGCCTGCAGGAAGAGACCTCCCACCTCTTCACCCAGTCTGAAAACAAGATAAAACAAACATACAATCTCTGTAATGTACTTTCTTATATCACCACTGAATGTTGCAGCAAACGTTAACAGGATGTCAGACTAACTCCAGCGTGATTGGAATATTTCCATAAATAACGAGTTTATTTTGGCAGGATGAGAGCAATTTCTCTGTAAAGAAGAGCTGTGGCTCTGCTCTAAAACCTGATGAAGTGGATTATAAAATAATAGCTAACTCTCTCACACAGCAGGGATTCAGACTGAAAACAGCCCTGAGTTAAAATAGCACAGGGGGCAGCGCTGGTTAGGACAAGTCTGCTGTTGCTCAACCAATAGCGGGCACAACATGTAAACTCAAGGAGATGTAAAGGAGTGTCCACCCTGGAGCATATTACAACTTGAAAATAAAAATCTGAGTTTGCGCATTTTTTGCAAATTTAAGGACAAAAAAATCACCTCATTTACATATTTATTTATTTTGGACCAAACATATTGAAATTGTGGATAACCTTGTTTGTTAGCTTTCTGATGATCAGAGAACCACACTGTTACGTTTATTTTTGAAGATGATATCTGTGTCTTTAGGTTGTGTGTGTGGGCAGGTGATGCAAATCGAGGCAAAGACGTGTCTGCTCAAGTTAATAATGTTTCAGCTTGAAGGACAAATAAACACGGCTGTAGGACTCCACTGCAAGAATGGAGAGAAAAGGGAGGACAAAGGAGATTCTTAAGTTCCTGGTACATTTTTAAATCGGTCCGCGTCGGAGCTAGATCACACAGCGTTGAATAGTTATGCCTCTAACAATACATCGTATTTTGTAAAATGTAAAATTTGTAAAGCAACTTTTAACCATAGATGTCAAATAAATGTAGTGGCCTGATCATTTCCCTCTGAAACGTAATAGAGTAGAAGTAAAATGGAAGTACTTGTTTACACTGTTTATTACTAATCGACTATTAATCTACTGCTACTTATATTAATCACAATTCTTTCCACCCCTCCAGCAAGTACTGACTTGAACACACGCACGCGCACAAACTTTAGCAGCACTAAGATGATAGTGTTGACAGTTAGAGAAACAAACAGCTCACGACTAATTCAGTAACTAACATTAACACTGTTATTCAAAAACAGATGAATTAACTGGAATTCATCACAGTGACTTCATACTGCCTGAAACTATTTTTTAGAAAATGAATTACCAGAAACGCACACTAAGCATTCCCGCAAACGTATGCGACACATGGCCTGAATACACATTCAGACACTTCTTTTCATAGCTGATATTGCATTAATATCATCAGAGGATTGTTTAGTTTAAGATGTCATCCAGGTACGAAGACTTACAGGAAGAAGTCCAAACAAAAATACATGACAGTTCCCGGACAGCTTATCAGTTCGTCATGCCATCTGCCGATCCCTGATATAGCTTGGTGCCAGTTTGGTGCCAGCTTTGTGTCATCACATTTCAAACTACATTTCACATGACACAATATACAGTATAATGCCTTTTAAGAGTGCTCTCTGCTGGAAGTCATTGGTAACTGCAAGACAATAAATCAAATGGCTGGCTGGGACATAGACATGTATGTTGTACAGACACACACACACCCAGTCAAAACCAGACAACTGTCTTATGTGTACACTATGAGCTCACCCAAGGAGTGTATCTGTCTTGTGGTCTCCTTCTGCAGGCTCAGTCTTTTTCCCCATTTCCTTCTTCAATGTGCCGATTTCCCAGGCGAACGAGTCGATCAGCTACAAGGAGACACACAGAACAACACATTTATTTTAAGGAAAAATAAAAAGTCAGAGATCAGTTCAAACTGAAAAAATACATGTATCCCTGGTGGAGGTGTTTTCAGCCTAAAGAAATATGTTTTACTTGAGGTATGGACTGGCTCTCATTTCTGCAACTTGAGGTTGTGTGGGTTGGTGGATGGGTGGGTGAGACAATCTACCCCCGGCCTTCCACTTCCTACTGACCAACCAGAGTTACTAAAAAGGAAGACTAGCAGGAAATAATTCATAAAAGCCCATCTGTGAGTGAACCTTCATGTATGAAACAGTTTGTCCCAGCCATGACGAAACATAAATACCTCAGCTGATAGAAATCACATGCCTTCACAGATCCCACGGAGGTCAGCTTTCATCATTTAGTGTTCAAATCTACAGTAGAAATGCTGAAGGTATGAACAGTGTTCTTCGTAGTGTCGTTTTCACACAAATGTAGCTTCAATAAAAGTTTTATTGGACTTTGAAACTGCATTTGGTTTAAATAACAGAACCTGTTCTCCATTTCAAATGTTGTAAATTATCTACATGTTTTTAGCTGTTCTTTAAACTGGCTCTATACCGAAAAGTAACTTTTTAACTGTCATGTTTGCATGGCGAAATGGTGGGCTTGCGACCAAAAGGAAGTGCCACATTCATGCCACATCCACACTAATATGTTTTCGTTTTAAAACGAAAACTGAATACGCATATCACACGACCATTCAGGTACACTGGACATGCATGTGCCGCTGTAAACCGGAAGCAGATTTATCCACACTGTGGTTTGGTTGTTCAGTTGCAGAAAATACTACGAAGGATGAACAGTAATGGCGAAAAGTACAACCAGAGATTTCTTTGCTTTGGACCGACGACGAGGTGGAGCTGAAAATAAAAGGGGTCTCTTGACCTCTGACCTCAAGATATGTGAATGAAAATGGGTTCTATGGGAACCGACGAGTCTCCCCTTTACAGACATGCCCACTTTATGATAATCACATGCAGTTTGGGGCAAGTCATAGTTAAGTGTGAGGGTTTCTGGAAAATATTTGTCATTGTTTTGTGTTATTAATTAATTTCCAGTAATACATATATATATATATATATACATTTGCATAAAGCAAGCATATTTCCCACTCCCATGTTGATATGAATATTAAATACTTAACAGATCTCCCTTTAAGGTACATTTTGAACAGATAAAAAATGTGTGAATTAATTTGCAATTAATCCCAATTAACTATGGACAATCATGTGATTAATCGCAATCAAATATTTTAAGCGATTGGCAGCCCTATCATATATTCATATGTGCAATATTTGGTGTCTCTTTGTAAATTTACATCATCGCTGCTCAAACTGTATGCTCTCTATTATTTTTTTTTAGAATCTAGATGTCTCAATGTTAGTCTCATTAAGTTATTGTTTGATTGTATTAGATCAGTCTTAATAATTGTCTTGGTTTTTGACAGCTCTTGGGTTGTTAAAGAGCGATTTTAGGATGTTTCTAGGATAATCCCATTTTTGTTCAATTCTTATTAGGTCGCATATTGTGTTATTAGTTTAATGTTGTTTGTCTGTAACTCACTGTTATTGCTTTTGGCCAGAACAAAAATATATCTCAGCAAAGCCTTTCCTGGTTTATTAAAGAAAAAACAGGCAGATATGTGAATTGTAGTATCCATATGTATCAGCATTTCTTGGTCACTGAGGCAAATTTCCAGCAGAGGTCTCCATTTCAACACTGCACATCTGCTGTAGACTGTACGAAATCTGCAGTTGGCCTCCCCTTCACCCCTGTGTTAGTTCTATTAAAGTCATGCTGAATCAGTGCATTCACTACCCTTTACTACACCAGAGGCTTCGAGCAAGCTTTTCTAAAAACGACTCACAAGACTACAAGTTTGACCCTGACTCAACCAGTGTGAGCACACACACACACACACACACACATATGCACGCACGCACACACACGCACACAAAGGTGAGTCTACTAGCAACAGACACACACAAAGTAAAGAAAACCAGCAATGCTAACAGCCTTAATCAGTATATAACACCTTGGTCCGATCCGACACCTCTATCTAGAAAAAGTTTCATTTTCAAAATGCAAAGTTTTCGGACTTCTTGTTTTTCCTTTATAAATAGTTAGCGAGTCAGCAGTAGATGTCACATAGAAGTGGTGTACGTGGTGTCAGAAATAAACCTTAATTATTTAATTTAAATAAATGATGGAAGTGTATAAGGGCTTAGAACATTAAGACAGAAACATATGATGGCCAGCTCACTTATGTCTTATAAGTTGTTGCAGCAATTTTTGGGTTGACACCATATGTTGCAAAGATTTGGTGCTAAATTAACCATTAAAATGGTTAAAATAAAAAAAATACCAGACACCAAGACCTTAAGGAACACCATAGAAAAAGCCATGCTGGGATTTGGTATCAAAAACTTTTGACATTTGTAGATTTCTGCAAGAATTGCATTTTTCGGCAATTGGATGGCGAGCACTTCTGTTCTGTAAACTGCTCAGTAACCCCTTTATTGTCAATCTACCTAGGAAAGCCATCCATCCTCTGAATGCTCTAGGTCTCTAGTTTGTGGCTGTACAGTTTCATGAAGCTGTGATTATCCTAGAGGTCACCACAGGTCATTTTATACAGTGAGGTCAAAATTTAAAAAATGGTCTCACTACAATGAAATGGCTACTGTGGAGACTAACATCATCAGCATGTCTGTAAAGGGTAACGTTACTCGTGGGTAACTTCAGAGCTAGCATATCAGGGGTGATACCAATGGATTCCTTAGGTGTTCTGGTTTCACATGATACTAGTAACTTTACTAGGCCGGGGCTCCCGCGGGTCTAAGAGGCTTGATCCTTGAAAGTTGCCTTCACACGCACAAACAATTCACAGGAAACGAGGCATCCAGCGTAATTCTACCTCAATGATATCAGCCTTACTGTTCACTCTCTTTACACCATGTCAGAGCTGTATTAAGTTACTGCTAATGCAAACAGAACATCCTACTGCTAAGCTTTCAACAGGCGAAAACAGGGTGGCTTTCATTGTGACAAAGCTAGAGGAAATGCAATGTATTTTAGGTTAGCGCTGACTGCGATCGTCCGATCAGCAAAAATGGCCGTAAAACAAAAGACATGGTCTTGTTTGTCAGCAGCTCAGTCAGTCAAATATTACAGCGAGTAATGAAGCAGGTTCAGTGAGCTGAACAAGAAAGAACAAGAAAGTTCTGATAGCTTTTGTTTTATAGGAATACCATAAGCAATTATTTTCCTGGAATTAGGAATTGACCCTGATTTTTTTAAGTGCGACACTGCCGTCATTTGTTTCGTTTCCTAGTTTTCTGTCTAGTTGGGCAATGTGTCTGTTGGGTAACATCACATCAGCTTCTTGAGCAGAGAGGAAACAATTAGCTCAGCCGTTTCAAAGGAAATCACAAATGTTGACTCATTTGATTTGCCAAAGGCACGCAATCTCAAATATTTCAGGATCGCATCACGTCACCGCTCTGCATTGTAAACTGGATTTTCTTATTTTTCTGAAATTCGAAAGCCTTTACTGGCATTATTCAGATGCAGTACAAATTCCATTGTATTATTAGTATGCTGGAAAATATATGAATTGCTAATTGAAAAACTACAAAAGCATGAGTGTTTGAGGTGAATGCCATCGAGCAACAGGTTTAAAAGGTCCAGTGTGTAACATTTCGGGGCATCTATTAGCAGATATGGAATATAACATTCATGTGCTTATGCGTTTCGGCACTGAGCCTTCTTCAGAGCGTCTGAAGAAGGCTCAGTGCCGAATCCCATTGTTGAAGCGCAACCTCCTTTACCAAAACATCACTAGATGTGCCACCAAAATCACACACAGTCCCCTTCAACTAAGAAAAACGTGATTGCAAACTATGGGGCAAAGTGCAATAGGAACACAAACATTTACTAAAGCAGTGAGTTGTGAGTACAGAAATGCAAGAGCTGTTGCTGAAATTCGTGGTAACTTTTACAAGGAAAACTGAGGCCATATGTAGCTGACACAAATAACGTACAGTGGCACTGCTGAAAATTCCACAAGATCAAGTGACCACTGCATGCAATAAAACCACCCTTAACTAACAAAATCATACATCAGGCATCATGAGGAAAGTATGTGTGCTTGGCATTGGGACTGGCCAGACGCCAAAGAGGGCAGAATAAACATTAAGAAAAAGGCTGGAAAACTGCACTCACTGTTATACTGTCTCTACATCCATAACTGGCCGACCGTAATAATAATATGTATGGTGCAATGAAAAGGATATTCTAGCACCTTAGTATGAATATAAAATTGTATAGGTAGGTCAAAAGTGCTTTGCTTCCACGTTTACAGCCACCTAATGTTACCTCGACCTGATGCCAGTCACCTCTCTGTGTGATATTTCTCTATATTAGCAAAAAACTATAAGATAGCCACAATGAAATAAAATTGTTGTGTATGGTGTTAGCTTAAGTTAGCGTATCAAATATCTCTTTAAGTTCTATACAGTGATCAACCTCCGGGTCTGAGAAGTGAAGCCAATGCTGAAGTGTCTTAAACATGCATTCTTTCTAATAGCCAGCAGGGGGCGACTCCTCTGGTTGCTAAAAGAAGTCTGATTGTATAGAAGTCTATGAGAAAATGAGCCTACTTCTCACTTGATTTATTACCTCAGTAAACATTGTAAACATGAGTTTATGGTCTCAATCGCTAGTTTCAAGTCTTCTTCAATAGAGCATGATGTTCATTTAGTAAATTAGCACGGGATGCTTTAGGACCTGGCTACCTTGTGATTGACAGGTCGCTACCACGGCGTTGTCCAGTCTGGGAGTTGTCTGTGTTTTTGTCTTACAACTTTAACCCTTTCACAGTGTGTTTTTAGTTCATCAAAGTTGATTATAACATTTTGGTTGCCTAAAAATGTCTGCCTCTTGTGTCACTTATGGTTGCAAGAAAATAAGACGGCGATGGCCAAAATGCCGAACTCGAGGCTTCAAAACGCCAGCTCTCTTTCTACCCCACCTTTATTTTACTTTTTCCGTCAGGCTCACTTGCTGCGAGGTGTGGTTACACTCTAAGGCTGTGTGTGTTTAAGGCAGGCCTGTAATTATTACAGGCTGCAGATAAACAATGACACAGCCTTCATACTAACGACTAGCAAGGATCAGTCTTTGAACTGTCTGTATCAGATAATTAAGCGCACTAAGCAGTTTCCTCTAAGCGAGTGAACCGCACAGTGGTGTAATGCACGAAACAAAATTAACCAAAGCCTAAACTGTGGCCCGAAAACCGCAATACAAACCAAACCGTGATGGAAGTTGCAATATATTTTCGGGTGTTTGCAGCATTTTTTGTAACACCGTTACCTCTCCATAGACTTGGGAGGGGAAAAAATATTTGTGTTTGATCGTCAATAGTGGTGGGAAGGACGTACAGCTGTGCAGTGATATGTATATCTATACAACAACACAAATGGACAAGACGCAGCGATGGAGACTGATCACTGCAGCTGACATCAACTTCTCAAAGTGTGAGAAACAGGAAGCATAACTCGTGTACATGGCAGCTCTGATTACAATATAATGAATCATATAAAATGAGCTGGAGTGGTCAGACGTATACAGTCACCTCCTGTATTCAGTCATTTCTTGAGTTGCTAAAGTGGGAATATTTGATGAGAGCCCCATTTCCCATTATCTGATGAATATGACGCTCACTATTACATCGTCTTTAAAAACAAATCTCTGTTAAGCAATCCAGGAGAAACAGAGTTTTACCAGAACAAGCAAGAGATGAAAAGCCTGACAGGAAAACAAACCACAGAGCTATGCTCAGGCCAGCTGCACCTCTCTCCTCCTCTTTAATCTTCTCCAGGATTTAGCCTGTAACTGGAAGGTTTGCTGCCCCCCACCCACATTTCTCGACCTCGAGTGTTAACAGACTTCTCCTTGTCCTTTATGTAAAATGTCACATATACCTACTGTCTTTACAGTTCTGTGTGTGAACATTATTTTGCCCCACAGCTTTGATTATTTGAGTGGCACGTACCTTTAAGAAACTGCCTTTCCTGTCCTGCTTGCAGGGTTGACTGATGGTACTGGTGGACATGATGTCTCTAGAGCCGTCTCTGTCTGTCCCTGTCTGCTGAACTGTCTGTGAAGGAAAGAGGACATTAGAGGTGTACATACAAAGAAACACAAAACAAAATCATTCTTTTATGTGTAAGGCAACATCAGGCTTGACTTAACATTGCTTTGTTAACTTGATAAAGCAAAATGTAACAAATAAATAGAAGGATATAAATTCAGTGAATTGTTATTTATTATTTAAATAATAAATCGTGCATCAACAACTTGGCAAAAAAATCTTCAAAATTAACACGAATTACAATTCAAGTGTAAACCTTTTTAATGCAGCAACAAATTGGTCAAAACTTATGCAGGAATTAAAATTTCAGTAGATAATGTATATAGTATATACACATAAAACTGAATTGAATAGTTCAGCCCCATTGTCATCATTATCCGATCCAGCTATATGAGTCAGTATCAGCACGATATCTGAACCAGTCTCAGCGCATCCTTAACCGATACCTCGCGCAAGCATGGACACCTGGCCAATCTTGGCGCTTGAATGCCAAGCAGGGCGGGTCTTGCCAAGAAAAGCATTCATAATAACGCACCCTGGACACGTTGATAGTGAGTTTACTGCATCCTTTCTGCATTTAAAGCGTTATAGGGAACACCGGTGTTACAGATTACACCGGACATTTTACAAGAAAAGATGACGGTCAATATGTGTAGCCCGCTTACTCTGATCTTTACCGTCGGCTGGCGGTGTGTCTGGCCTCTCCAGTCCAGCTTTCGCTGCAGGGCAGGTGGGTACGTAATGTAATCAGTGTGTGCCCGACCACCGTGTAACACCGGTAACACCGAATACCACGACAAGCCTAGTGGACACCTGGCCAATCCTGGTGCTTGAATGCCAAGCATTTTCACCTTCTAAATCATTGCCTTTTAACTCTTAAAAGACGCAGCTCACTTGCAGCAACAAGAATCTTTTCTTCGTTAGGTCTTAAATGGGGCTCTGACAGTAATTTCATTCAAAACAATGACTCTCAAAGCCTATTCATTGTGGTTCCTAGAAAACAGTGCTGTTGCTGATTTTGCACGTATAGAGGCAGAACACATACATGCAGACAAGCTTGACCCAGATGTTGTGCTGGATCTGGTTACAGCAGCTGATATGAGCCAGCTGTGTCAAGGCATGCAAACACATCCCAGTCCTGCCTTTTAATAATGACACATGTAACCGGAAAAATTTATCAGCATCCATTTACTGACAACAAATTCTTATCCACAGACACTTGAACAACAGTGCGTGGACAGAAAATTGTTGTGGAAGCATAAATCTTTCAGGTATTTTTTTTCGGTATTTGACTCGCTGGAGAGGCTTGGTGGGAAACCAGTTGGATAAAACATTTGCTGTTGAGGAACAGTTGGAATGCTTTTGATCCCAGAGCCAGCAAGGATTTCTCAACATATACACACACACTATACACATATGCTGGCCAGCACTCACTGTGGGTTACATCCAGTTATATACTGTACATATATCACTTTGCTTACAGATAATGGCTGACACTCATCCCAACCGCTTCAGGCAGATTTTGGAAGCGTCAGCAGCCATGTGGGTGTTGTCATGGTAAAGAGGGAGTTATGTCGGAAGGAGATGCACACAATTTGCGAGTGTACCAATCTAACTTCCAACCCTCATCTTTAGGTTGTGACTGAAAGAATTAAATTGCAGTCACTGAAATGAGTTCCTTTGAAGGGTGGATGGGCTCACCCTTAAGAACAAGTTGTGTCACCTCACGTTGCTCAAGGCCTATTGAAAGAGGCTGGGACATGGCCGGACACGGGTCTTGGGGTACAACACATGCGCAATGTAACTGGAGCTGCGGTCATGCGTTGCGATTGGCTCAATTTCGGCGAGTGCAGACCCAATTTTAGTGCGCTTTAGTGTGTTGTACCCCAAAGATATGACGCGTTGATGATACGTGACTTCTCCTCTTTCCACCCTCCTAGACGTCGCCTGTGTTTTGGCCAGTCATTCACTTGGAAAGCGCCGCGATGGACGAGGAATTATAACGTTATCATGATGTGTTCAAACGAAACCTTGTGAAATTAAATCTTTGGCAAGAAAATTGAATAAACACAGTTTGAAGGAGATTCACAGCAATATAAAATAGATATTAGAGAGGGAATTATAACTTTTTTTAACTTCCTAACTTTGAACCCTTGAAAATATTATTGTTTAGCTATTAGGCCTCTAGCTTTTGGGCTGTGGAAAAACACATTTGAAAAAAGGCTGGAGTAGTTTTCCATGTTTTTTACTGACATGTGTGTACATGTTGAGAAACAGAGGGGGAAACAGTTTTTTTTCCTGGAAAGCAAACCAAGCCACAGAGTGACAGAAGGCATGATGCAACCTTGCTGTTTTTTATCTCCCGTTTCTCTCACTCCACCTTTCCTCCTCACATCTCTAGTGGGGCTCTGCTGGGCCCAACCCCTCTTGTCAAAACAAAAGCAGAAGAGTGGGCTTTTGGAGTTGTTTTGATTGGAGCAAGACGTGTGTGTGTTTTCATGTGTGTGACTGCAAGCTGTGTGTAATTCGCAGTCCTTGTCTGGTAAACAGGAAGGCCCCTGTGGTTGTCAGTCAAGGAAAAATAAACAGTGGACTGCCAGTTGTCCAGTGACACAATGAATAGCACGACATTTTTCCTTTCATTTGTCATCCATCTATACATACACAGGGATTATACTGTATGTGCACTCTGTGATGAATTAGTCATATACTGCATGGCCCTGACAATGATAAAACTTAACAAAGCTGGTGGGTCTCTACAGTTGAAATACTAACAGAACATAAAATGGGGAAATGGGATGATGAATCATGCCTGAGTGTGTCATTCTCACATAGTCCTCACAGTAAAACAGCCACCAGTTAAAAAGGCACAATATATACAGTGTCCCATGATTTTGAGTTTTCTTTGTTTATTCAACGGTGAAGCAAACCTCACTGCTTAAAACCCCTTAACACTCTGAGTTAGAAGCCAGAGTGAAGATATCATATGAAACTAGAAATCCTAAGGAATCCATTGGTACCAAGGATGTCATGCTAGCTTGTCAGGAAGGAGGCTAAATAACGCTCCAAAGTTTCGCTAAATTTTGGCGAGGAAAAACTGGCATGGCGATTTTCAAAGGGGTCCCTTGACCTCTGACCTCAAGATATGTGAATGAAAATGGGTTCTATGGGTACCGACGAGTCTCCCCTTCACAGATATGCCCACTTTATGATAATAAAGTTAATAAGTTATAAGTAGTAGTAATAAATACGTTTTTTGAATGCAGTACAAATGTGTTATTTTCGTCTATTCTAAAATGATGTGTTTGAATATTTCTGCATACTGGGGTCCCTAAACAGTCTTGGAATTACATAAATTGTGTACCACTGTAAAGCTGATTCTTGTGGATCCAATGAGCCTAACTGTATTGATGTGTGATGATGTTAGTCCCCACAGTAGCCATTTCATTGTAGTGAGACCATTTTTTTTTTTTTTTTTTTTGACATCACTGTATAAAATTACCTGTGGTGACCTCTAGGATAATCACAGCCTCATGAAACTTTACAGCCACAAACGAGAGACCTAGAGCATTCAGAGGATGGATGGCTTTCCTAGCTAGATTGACAATAAGGGGGTTTCTGATCAGTTTACCGAACAGAAGTGCTCGCCATCCAATCGCCGAAAAATGCAATTCCTGCAGAAATCTACAAATGTCAAAAGTTTTTGAAACCACATCACTGCATGGCTTTTTCTATGGTGTTCCTCAATTTCCTGGTGTCTTAATGTGGTATTTTGGAGGGATTATTGAGCATTTCTATCAATTCTCAAATGATAAAAATGGTTAAATTTAGCCCCAAATCTTTGTAAGAAATGGTATCAACCTACAAAATGCTGCAACAATTTATGAGACATAATAGAGCATGGGGATGACCATCACAAACTTATTTCATCATGTTCTACACTCTTCTACACTCTTACCATTAATTTTAATTCATTCATTAATTCATTCATGGCTAGAACAATTTGACACACAGTGCTGAGCTGCACCTCAATTTAATCTTCAGGTTCCCAGCTTTCAGATGATGTACATCACTTCTATGTGACATCTACTGTTGATTATTTATAGACCCCTGAACATCCCCTATCCCTTTAAAAAAGAGGGTGGAATGGTAAGGGGTTAATGACTATCTAAAGCTGTAGATAAAATGTTGAGTAATTCTGACATCCAGTAGTTGTGAGTCTGGCACAAGTTTCCTTTTTCTGTAGAAAACCCGACACATAACGGATGTCAACAAACAAGCCTCTTCGAAACAAAAGGAAAACCTGTGCTTTCTTATTCTTGGAATTTAAGAGACTGAGAAATAGCAACCTAAATCTACAATCATAGCCTGGCTGGAGGATCTGAGATGAGTCATATCCTCTAACCAACCAGCCTAATTCCCTTTACAATTGGTAGAAACTACGCATCTGTCACATGTATTGTGGTTAGGGTCCTGGTATTAGCTGCTGCTGGATAATCCTTGTACTAGACTGTGATTAAGCACATAAACACGCACGGTAGTCCACTATGTTAAGAAACAAACCATTTGAAAGGCAATAACTGAGCAATAATTCAGTCTTTTACTTTGATATTTTACATGGCCATCATTTAACATCTTATTATCACTATTTATGTACTGAAACTGTAATACTTACATTTTAACATTACAAATGGTCACCTAAATGAGGCGGTTTCATTATTTATAGCAGTGCTAAACTGTAACTGAACTAATTCCAGCCCAGGATTTGAATCCATCAATTTTTTTTATTTCTATACCCATTTAGGGCTGTGTATTGGCAAGAATCTGGTGATACGATAACATGATATAGGGGTAACGATTCAATATATTGCGATACTGTCAGCAAGGCGATATATTGTGATTTATTTTTCAAATCTTATTTTAGGAAAACTGTCATAGTATAAAGACACACCACTTTATGTTTCAAATCGGAGTAAAAAAGTCACTGTGCGATGGCTACTATGGGGACAAACATCATCACACATGAATACAATTGGACTCATTGGATTCAAAAGAGTCTCAGCTTTACAGTGATACCCAATTTATGTTATTTTAACACCGTTTAGGGACCCCAGTATTCAGAAATATTCAAATACACCATTTTAGAATAGTTGAAAACAACATATTTGTACTGCATGCACAAAACTGCATGTGATTATCATAAAGTGGACATGTCTGTAAAGGGGAGACTCGTGGATACCCATAGAACCCATTTTCATTCACATATCTTGAGGTCAGAGGTCAAGTGACCCCTTTGAAAATGGCCATGCCAATTTTTCCTCGCCAATATTTAGCACAATTTGGGTCATTATCTAGCGTTCTTTGCAACATGCAAGAATGACATGGTTGCTACCAATGGATTCCTTAAGTTTTGTAGTTTCATATGATGCCAGTATCTTTATTTTAGTTTCAAAATTGAGTCCGCTACAACCTCCAAAATACAGAATAGCAGCTGCAAGTGGGCTGTTGGATTTTTAAGAGGTTCATTCAAAATTGATACAGCATTTTGGTGAATCAATATCGCAAAACATAATATTGCGATACTCATGTGAATCCATATTTTCTTCCACCCATACTTCCCACTGACTACCTGATCTCTTTCAAGAACGCTGTCTGTTGCATGTTTTTGTAGTCTCGGCACAACTACATATGGGGATAACAGAGCACATGTGCACACATCATGGTGTTGCACTTGTAAACACAAAATTGACGGAAGTAGTTGTGTGAAGAATGAGAAAAGAGAGCTTTAGAAGTTCAACCAAACCCCTGCCTCCTTATGCATCTTCTTACAGCTGACCAACCACTGCATAAAGTAGGTGTGATTATCGTATTTTCTGTTTCTGAAAGTTACAAACAAATTGATATCACAAAAGTGAGGGAGGAGGGGATTACGGACGCTATTAGATGATCAGACTTTTATGTTTGAAGCATATTATGGGCTTGTACATTGAACAAAGGACTGGAAATGGATATGGATTATAGTAGCTGACTCATTACTTCCCAACTGTCCATAAAACCCATTCATTGTTAAATAAGATAAGCCCTGTACTTTCACATACATATTAGTAAATATTGGTTGTGTCTGCCTGAGGCCACTGCTACCTGTCCTAGCCTGTCTGCTGAGACACAACTGGAGAAACTTGGATAAATGTGTAAACCAATGAAGCTCTGAGTTCACACACACACACACACATTACCTCAACCACAAGCAGAAGCAATACCTCCCGATCTAGCATATCATTTTAGCATGCCAGGTTTCATGGGTGTGATTAGTCTTTCTAAAAGTCATATATGACTCACAGTTACAGCGAAATTCAAAGGAGTATCAGAAGCAGTGTGTGTGATCTGTTCCCCCACCCATTATCTCCTGTCACTTCATTACCTTTCCACACGTACAGACCAGCAAACCAGTTCCAGACCTTGACCCCAAGGGACCCAGAGAAGGAGGGACAGCTGAGGTGGAGGTGTCAAAATATCACCCTGACTTTATGTGCAAGACACCTGCTGTAAACGTTTTATACCCACTTTGCTGTCAACTTTATCCAGGGTCAAGTGACAGTTTGCTAAACCCCTCTCCCAAACAGCGATTGTCCAATCAGAGTAAGAGTAACAATAAGTAGGCACAGCAGGTCTATCAAGCTCTGGGTTTCTCTGCATGTTGAAGTGGTGTGTATAAGGCTGCAGTCTGAGTGATACTCAGCATTTAAAGAGTTTGCAGCTTAATTAGTGCAAAATGAACACTGAAGTGAAATTATAGAGAAAAAAATAAATAAACATATATAGGCATAGCCTATGTCTTATTGAGAAGGAAGCGAGATGGCTCACTAATTAGCTACTTCCATCATAATCTCTTTTGTTTTTCTGCATTCAACCCTTGTCAGGAGGAGGGGGCTGTCGATGCAGGTTTGACCTACATCACTGTGTCACTATCAACTACAGTTTCTAAAGTAACCCGTGTTCACTCAGTCATGCCGAAACAAAAGCTGTCCATCGATTAAAATATTTTAATCGGGATTTTTCACATGATTGTTCATAGTTAATCCCGATCAATCGCAAATTAATAACACATTTCTTATCTGTTCAAAATGTACCTTAAAGAAAGATTTGTCAGGTATTTAATACTCTTATCAACATGGGAGTGGTCAAATATGCTTGCTTTATGCAAATGTGTGTATATATTTATTATTGGAAATCAATTAACAACACAAAACAATGACAACTATTGTTCAGAAACCCTCACAGGTACTGCATTTTGTATAAAAAATGTATGCTCAAATCATAACATGGCAAACTGCAGCCCAACAGGCAACAACAGCTGTCAGTGTGTCAGTGTGCTGACTTGATTATCATAAAGTGGGCATGTCTGTTAAGGGGTTCCCATAGAACCCATTTACATTCACATATCCTGAGGTCAGAGGTCAAGGGACCCCTTTGAAAATGGTCATGACAGTTTTTCCTTGCCAAAATTTAGCGTAACTTTGTAGCATTATTTATCCTCCTTCGTGACAAGCTAGTATGACATGGTTGGTACCAATGGGTTCCTATATACATTTGCATAAAACAGCATATTTGCCAACTCCCATGTTGATAAGAATAATGAATACTTGACAAATCTCTCTTTAAGGTACATTTTGAACGGATAAAAAATGTGTGAGTCATGTGTGATTAATCGCAATTAAATATGAACAATCGTGCGATTAATTGCGATTGAATAGTTTAATCCATTGACAGCCCTTCTATCTGTATATTGTCACTTGTAATACTTCTGTCTTTGTTACCTGCCTAGGGATTACGGATGTAAATTAGCATTTCTTGCCTACTCCTGCATGTTGACATTTTATGCTGATGTTCATTAACGTGCTCTGTCCCTGTCAAATAAACAAATAACTGTCACTCCACCTGAGCAAAGAGAGAGAGCTTCACATTCAAAAGGAGGTGGTCAAACATCAAACCAGGCTGTCAGACCAATGCACTCTTCTTGAATTCCTAGTCTGTGACTCAGGTTTGAGGTAGACAACACAGCACGCTAAGCACATTAGCAGATTTCTGAGGAGATTGAAAAACCAGGGTATTGGCCTGTGCAAGGAAATACTTTGGCTGAAAAAAGTAAGGGGAAATGAGATGATGCGCAAGGCTGGTGATATTAGTTACGGTTACAGTCCGACAACCAAATGCAAATGCCTGGCAGCAACTTTTGAACAGCAGTCTAATTTCCATGCAAACAATAGATGACACACCAATCTGTGAGCTGGGAAACTTCCAGGGGGCCGAGACTCGGGTCACCAGCTACCAAACACCACCGCAGACAAGTGGATTTCTAAGCTGAACTGAAACATCACACTGCTGCTCACATATCAACAGATGCTCCAGGCTATGAGAGGTTTGGGGATAAGCTTAATTTGTTTTCTTGACATGATGGAGTCACTTAAATCACATCTCTCATTGAAAACTCAACATGGGGTATGTATAAAAAGTAGGGCTGTGTATTGGTAAGAATCTGGCGATACGATACGCATCATGATACGGGGGTACAATTCAATATACTGCAAATAAGGCAATATATTGCGATTTTTTTAATCTAATTTTAGGAAAACTGTCATAGTATATTGTGTCATAGCACAATATGCATAAAATCTAAGTAAGAAAAAGTTTACTTTTATGCAATCAGAACAGTAGGATCTGCATTTGCATTTATCACAGTCCCTGTAACATCCAACATCATAACACTACTTTGAGAGGGTGCATCTCTTTGCAAAGGTATTGACTGAGTTAATCTCTGCATGTAAACTATTAATTAAAAATTAATACACAGTTTTTGAGAATCGATACAGTACCACAAAACAATGTTATTATTATTATTATTATTATTAATAATAATAATATTAACATAATAATAATAATATTATGTTAATGTTATTATTATTATTAACAATAATAATAATAATTATTATAGTATTATATGATATTGTGTCATTATATTATATTATTATTGTTGTTATTATATTATATTAATAATTAATAAATTGTGTAACTTCTTAATCTGTAAAACCCTTCCAACCACAAAAGTCAAATCACCAGCACATATATCTACAGCATACACCAAACTCAATTATTAAATAAGCTTATAATACTGTACCATGGACCCCTTTGTACAGGAACAAACCCTAAAATAATACAGTCTAGTGCTGTTACATGAATGAAACACTTGCATATGTCAGATTATTAACATGCCGAATTGAAGATTGATTCCCAAAGAAGTTTTAAATCACAGTTTATTCTCTGTGTGACCTCGCAAAGCAACATAATTTTTAAGCACAATATTAAATTGGTGCGTCTTTATCATTAAGTCTGGTTAAATAATCTATGACGTCAAGCAACAACAGGTGGTGATAACTTGTACAACACGTCCTGCAGGATTCCTCCTCTCACACATAATACTGCTTTATTATTCACGGTGCAACAATTAATAATGACTCTATGGTGCAGAGTTTTGTTTTATGAAGCGAAAAGGAGTTAATTTGAGTGTAGAAGTTAAGAAACAGACGACAGAAACACGGTGTTACTGTAGCAACACAAAGGAGACTTTAACTTTAACTTGCCTGTTAAGTTGCTCCAGTTTTTCTTCTCCGACGAGCTTCTGGACATTTAAATGACATTATAGCTCCATGTTGAGTTTCCTTCTGTTGTTGTAGGTGATGATGGAGTATTTATTGTACTTTCAGGTGAGTAAAAACAAGGTAACAGACTGTAGTTTAACCGGTGTCTGTGTCTGAATCCATGATCCCAAACTCTCCTCTGAGGAAGCTGTTAGCTGCTCAGAGCCTCAGCTGCGATCTGCTGGAGTAAAACAAGTCATAGAAGAAGAAGAAACGACTTCCGTTTACACGTTTCAAAATAAAGTATTTGTTTTAGAATAGGATCTGTGCTGTTGGAGGAAAGATGAAGGAAAGTGCAAAATATATATAGTTAAAAAAATAAAATGGTATTATTATTATTATTAATAATATTATTAATAATAATAATATTATTAATAATAATAATAATAAATATAATTAATATCTGTCTATTTGCCTGCCAGTCAAAAACAACAATCATCAGCATTTAGCTGGCTAGTGCTAACTCACAAAAAAGGACAGATTTTTTTAATTTATTTTTTATTTTAAAAAATATATAAATATATATTTTATTTATTTGCACATAATATAGAACTGCACAAAATCCAGTTAATGAAAAAAAAAAAACAGAAATGTGTCAAGGCAAGGAGTTCAGAGATTCAATATGGTTCAGGAGAGGTTTCCAAGTCTTTTCAAAAGAATTAAAGAAACCTTTAAGGGAAAATCTAAGTTTCTCCAAACCAATGAACAGTAACGTATCTTTCACCCACCTATTGTGAGTCGGAGGTATAACCTGTTTCCATTTAAAAAGAAGAAATATTTAAAAAATAGACACATTTTGAAAAGGATAGGAGCTGACGAACAGACAAACACAGACGCACACGATAATGTTGAATGTTGATAAACTAAACTGACAAACAATGTTTATAATGGAAAACATAAATATTGAATCTAATAGAATGATGAAAGATTTGAAATTATAAAGAAAAGGAAATTATTATTGCATTGATAAAAGTAAAGAAATATATTCTCATTTTATTTATTTTGTTAACATAGTATTGTCAATGTTTTTTTTAGACATCTTGCAAAAGGGGGACCATGGCATGGAAACGTTTGGGAAAGGTTTAAGTAATTTAGAAATATTTTTTTGATAACTTACTTCCTGTGGTATTTCCAATATAATTTGTTATCTTAAATTAATACAAAGTATGTGCAATATAGTCAGCTCAACCAGACAGTAAAGTTAGAAAACTTGTTGCGCATACATGAACATGACAATAGAAAAACAAAAATGTTCCAAATGTTGGACAGTTAGGTTTGAGTCTAGTTGGTCTAAAAAAAAATAACTTACCAAATTTACCCTGGTCTAATTGCCCTTATGGTGCCACATCTGTGCATTTCTTTCATTTTTTTCTAGTATCAATTCCATGCTTTTATTTTAACGGTAGAGCAGCACTACTTCCGGAGGTTTTCTTCTTCTATCTGTCGAGCTTGATGGATAACTCTGCCTCCTCCTTCCCCCCGCAGCACAGCAAAGGAGCAAAAACAAACTCTGCATTAACTTTCATATCACGTGTCTGGACTGGGAGAATAAAGGGTCCCTATACAAAGCTTGAGGGTTTTACCTCCAGTTCTGAGCAATAACAACATACTGAGATGTCCCTTTTCATAAAAAATAACCCAAGAGTGGATGTAATTTACTCTTTCAATAAGACCATGTATATTTTAAAACCATAATAATAATAAAGACACCTAAACGTGAAATGCAATTTGTATCACTGATATGGAAGGAGAATGTATTTATGAGCTGCTAAATATACATAATGTCACATGGTAGGCCTACATGTTACCTACTTGTTATTATTTATTTATTTAATTTGTCGAGGCAGCTCAGATGATTAACAGTGAACTCCCTTCATTTAAGGTTTTATTTTAGAGGCTAGACATATCAGAAGTAGAAAGAGGAACAGAAACGAAAGGAAAAAATCATACTTTGCAGAAATTGCACTTCCGTAGAAGAAAAAATACAAGTGTACTAAATTGAACCTTCCACTCTGGGTCGAGTCTCTGGGTTTAAACTGAGTGGGATTGCATTTAGCTCGATCTCTGTCATGCTTTTCCATGAGATGACATTATACACTTCAAAGGCAGTTTCCACTATGGTAGTATTTAGTATACTGAATATTATTGAGGAGTTATTAACTGTGGCCGAATGTTTCTTGACAAACAGAAAACATACTGCATTCATGATACTCATGTCTTTACAGACATTTTGACAAGTAGGAAAACCACAGGTGTTACCAATAACATTAACAATGACTCCATTAATTTACATTAAAGGTCCCATATTGTAAAAAGTGAGATTTTCAAGTCTTTTATATTATAAAACAGGTTTAAGTGCTATATAAATACTGTTAAACTATCAAAACGCTCAATATATGGAGAAATACACACGGACCGTATTCAGAAATTGTGCGTTTGAAACAAGCCACTAGGATTTCTGTCCATTTGTGATGTCACAAATATACAATATTTAGACCATTTCACAGTTTTAAACATAAACATTCTAAATGTGTCTCAGTTTATTTCCTGTTGCAGTGTATGTGAATAACATCAGCTGACAGGAAGTAAACATGGACCCAAGCTGTTGCCTAGTAACGCAATTCCATTGCAATTTGGTTGAAATTCACTAAAACTGAGCTTTTCAGACAGAGGGTAAATACAGGTATATTCAGGCAGACAGTATGAGGAAAATAAAGGTTTCTGTTTTAACATTACTATAATAACTAATTATATAAGCTGTATGCCTCACTGTGTGGAAGTGACTGGGATCATTCTTTTATGTGTAAGGCAACATCAGGCTTGACTCAAACATTGCTTTCCTAACTTTGTAAAAAAAAACGTGACGAATAAATACATAGATAAAAAATTGACTGAATTGTTATTTATTACTAAAATAATAAATCGTACACCAGCAACTTGGAAAAAAAACACACCAACAAATATAAATGAGACACAAGAACATGTGGAAAAAAAGTGCTTGTTCTGGGAAATATTGTCTTCAGTTTACTGAGAATTTGCAAATTCTATTAGATGTTATTGTTTCGTTTTAAGGCAGGAGATAACAGACCTCTTCTTAACTTTAAGTACTTTGAGACAAATGCTTTGATTTTGTCGCCCCCTACAGTATAAACTGTGAACATCCAATGTACAAATCCTCACATGCCCTCGGTGGAGTTACAACACTGCATTAGGCAATAAAAAGGGAGAAAATAATGTACAAGAGGTGAAACAATACTTTATCATACAGAAAATATAATACACTGGATGGTTTCATTCTAAGACACGATATATCCATCTATAAACAATTGACACTGATGTGCACTGACTGATATATATTCAAAAGAAAGATTGCAATTTCATCAAATGTTTACATTTTTTTAAGTGAAGTTCTTAAAGGCACACCATTGCTAGGTTTTCTTTCTCTAACACAGCTCACTGAATTGGAGAAATGTCTCATCATTTGGGCTCATTAAAAGGACATTTTGGAGGAGGAAAAACACCAGAAGTGTACAGTTTGCAGGTGTCTTTAAGAAATAATAACATTGCTATCATAGCCGGTGGATATCTTGTCTCTGAATGGAAACCCTAATGTTTAGGTATCTTGAGATACCTAATAAGTTAGATAAATGTCAGTGTGTGCAGCTTTGGTTAAAACTGTCAGTTTCCTCAGAATCTGGAAACTCCATCGGAGGTTTGTAGCAGCGACGGCCGGTCCCTCCCTGTCTGAATGGAGCAAACCGCAGCCATTTCTTCACCACGTCAGCGTACTGGTGATGCGTGGCCTCCTTACCCACTGGTGTTCGTTTCAGAGCACCTAAGAGAAGAAGCTAGAGATTATCCTTTGTACAGCTCAGTGTTATTTATTTACCATCCTTATTAAACCATAGCGTATTCTTTTTAGGGCTGTCAAAAGTTAATGCGATAATAACACGTTAACGCAAATTTGTTTTAACACCACAAATTTCTTTAACGCAATTTTTTAATTAACCTCTTAAAAATCTGACGAGCCGCCGTTGGGCCTGGCCACTATTCGGTCTTTCGGAGGTTGTATCGGGTTCAGTTTTAAAGCTAGAGCGAAGATACTGGTATCATATACGTTCCAAACTTGGCATGACCATTTTCAAAGGGGTCCCTTGACCTCTGACATCAAGATATGTGAATGAAAATGGGTTCTATGGGTACCCACGAGTCTCATCTTTACAGACATGCCCACTTTATGGTAATCACATGCAGTTTGGGGCAAGTTATAGTCAAGTCAGCACACTGACACACTGACAGATGTTGTTGCCTGTTGCGCTTGAGTTTGCCATGTTATGATTTGAGCATATTTTTTATGCTAAATGCAGTATCTGTGAGGGTTTCCGGACAATATTTGTCATTGTTTTGTGTTGTTAATTGATTTCCAATAATAAATATATACATACATTTGCATAAAGCAAGCATATTTGCCCACTCCCATGTTGATAAGAGTATTAAATACTTGACAAATCTCCATTTAAGGTACATTTTTGAACAGATAAAAAATGTGCAATTAATTTGATTCCAGGAGACACAATAGGTCAATCAAACAGTGCAGATGGTTTCAAACTGTGAGGTGCAGGGGGGCACGGAGGGAGACGTGTGAGGCAAAGATACTGCGTAAGGTGAAAGGGACAGGCGCATGCAAGTGTTATAAAAACAGTGGGAAGTTCTTTATTGGAGTTTATCAAAACAGTCAGCAGTAGCAGCAGCAGCAGCTGTGTCACACAGCTAATGGAGGCAATCACGGCACTCTAAAACTATTAGTGCCCGATTATTGCAATTTGCGTCAAAGGGTAGGGAAGTATTGGCGACATGGAGGTCCCCGGAGACCGCCGGTACACTAACCTTTTATTTTGATGTTAATAAAATGCACCCAAATTCACAAATATGTTGGATATTATATCATAGCTAACATTCTTGTAATATTACGTCACAACATCTGCTCTATTAGCCATGTGTTTACTACGTGTTTATTTGCATATAGAGCGGGGAAGTGAGATCCAATCACAGGTGGTCACTCAAGACGCATGTGGAGCCGCAGTCTAATGCCAGGTGTGAACAGACGTACTTAAAGCTGTCCTCTTGTGATCTGATCACTCAGGACGCATGTTAATACAAGGTCTGATACTCACAGAAGAGGACCCCTTGGAGGCGAGTGTTCCTGAAGCTTCTCTTTTGTCCGCGGCCCACCCAGTTGAGTTCAGAACCAACGGCGAATGAAAGCACAGCCTGCATAAGACGTCTCACTGCGTCGTCAACCGTCGCCCCGCCCATCCGTGACAAGTAAGACACCTTGAATTTGGACAACAGTTTCACAGCAGACAATGAGCATTCACACAGCAAACGACTCAAGGTACCTGGAGATTAACATCACATAAACAGCACTATTTTAAATTACCATTCTCTTCTGTATTCCTGCATCATCCAGCTGTGTCTCCATCTCATCCAGCTGCTCGAGGGTCCTCAGGGGGAGATCCATGTCCAGAGCCTCCACATCCTCTTCCTCGTAGCCGGTCTGACCATGCAGTCGAGCCTGAAGATCCCTCAGCACAGCCCACTGCCTCTGCTGCTCCTCTTTGATCTCCACCAGTAGAGCGATGATCTTCCGCTGAGCAGCAGTCTCTAGAGAGGAGGAGTTGGAGAGAAATTTAGTGTAAAAACACTGAGTTGGACCAAGAAAAAAGAACACACAGGAAACTCTGTACCATACAGCAAACTTATGTATAGTGACGACAGTGATGACAAATGTTACACATTTAAATATTGATTGGGTTGAAATATCCAGCAGAAACATACAGTATATGTTAAACTGTATAATAGCTTGTATGGTGTTTTCCCATACAATAATCTAGATGAATTTGAGTCCCAGTATGTATTAAAAACATATTTAGTACTTATCAGAAAATACACAAGATATTATGTGGCTTGTATCAGATGTTAGACTAGCGGTGATGAAGATGAAACTATTGAACATTTACTTCTAAAATGTCAGAGGTCTTGTATGGGGGGACAGAACCTGCCAAAATAAATAAATAAATAAATAGATAAATAGATAAATGTAGCAAAAATATTAAAAATAAATGAAGCCATTAATTGATAAAATGTGACATAACTTGATATTTCTGTTTTAATTTGCTTCTTTATTTACTTTTAATTAATTCCCTTACTTATTTACTCTTCTGTTAATATAATAATAATTTAATATTATTTTGCTACATTTAATGACATTTATTTATTTATCGAGCCATTTATTTTTTTTTGGTTTTGGCAGGTTCCGTCCTCGATAGTCAAAAGATGTATGAAAAAAATAATATAATGAATAAAATATATAAAATAAAATAAGATATAATGCAGTGATGTATGGGTTTTTTTTTGTTTTTAATTCTAGAATAAAAATAAATTTTACCTTTAGAAATAATATTATATGAAAATGATACGATTCAAGATTATACAATCATCAGAGAGTGAAAATAGCAGTAAATGTACATTGTGGCACACCATTGCATTAAAATACTTTAAAAGCACTAATGTTTTTCGTGCATTTTAACATTAACTTTATTGTCCACCTTCCTGACAGACCATTTAGACAGATAAAACTATTCCCAGGTTTTTTTCTGTGGAGTGAAATCACTGGATGGCAGCTAACAGTCTACCTGTGGAGTGAAGTAAATGGTTGGCAGCCATCAGTCTACCTGTGGAGTGAAGTAAATGGTTGGCAGCTAACAGTCTACATGTGGAGTGAAGTCAATGGCTGTCAGCTAACAGTCTACATGTGGAGTGAAGTCAATGGTTGGCAGCTAACAGTCTACCTGTGGAGTGAAGTCAATGGTTGGCAGCTAACAGTCTACCTGTGGAGTGAAGTCAATGGTTGGCAGCTAACAGTCTACCTGTGAGTATTCTAATTGACTGACAGCCCTAAATTAATTAATTTATAATATGATTTTTTTTAAAATTTTAATTCAAAGAAGTGAAGGTGAGTTTGTTTTACTAAGTATGTTCCAAATAATTCTGTCAACATTTTTACCTATTCCCAGATACTACTAACTTTCACAAATAAATACCATCAATCATAAAATAAAATAAATACAATGGCTAGTGAATAAAAATACATTTTACCTTTAGAAATATTAATATATGAAAATGATACGATTCAAGATTATACAATCATCAGACAGTGAAAATAGCAGTAGATGTACATTGCTGCACACCATTGCTTTAAATACTTTAAAAGCACTAATGTTTTTTGTGCATTTTAACATTAACTTTATTGTCCACCTTCCTGACAGACCATTAGACTGATAAAAACTATTCCCAGGTTTTTTCTCTGCAGCTGACAGTCTACCTGTGGATGGAGCAGAAAGTAACTTGTCAGCGGCTCCGGAGCTGCAGGCGGAGGAGAGCGGCGGCTCTACGCCGGAGCTCACGTCCCCTCTCCGGGGCTCGTCTTTGAACTCTTCCGCTGAGGAGCGTCTGGAGACATGCTCAGCCAGACTGTGCATCTCATCGGACACCGCAGACAGCCTCTGCTGGAGGCTTTCTCGAGCAATGTCTGCCATATGTTTGTTCACAATACCCTCCACTCGTCGCTGCAGCGGCCAGTCGTGGTTGTCCCCGTTAACATGCTCCATTTAAGTTTCTACAGACTGAGACCTGATGAAACGTTCCCGACGAGCCTTTCTAACACGTTTAGGAAACGTTTCTGTTGCTCTCTCCGCTGCACAGAAGAGGCGGAAGTTGAGACATTTCCAGTGAACGATATCACGTTGCACAAACGTCACCGAAATGTTGAGAGAACATTGGGGCGGCTGCAGAACTACGTTTCCCACAATGCAACAGTACCATAAAGGCAGCGATATACCCACGTTGGGTTTATTAGTATTTTTTAGTATTTGATTTATTTATTTGTTTATTTGTTTATTATTTTTTTTCTTTCTTTAATTTATTTTTCTCTCCATTTTGTTTTATTCATATTTCATTTTATTTTATTTTGTTATGAGGAAAGGGAAGAAAAAGAAAAAAAGAGGAAAAATGTGTATATATATATATACATATATATATATGTATATATATATACACATATTTTTATATATATATTTTATATATATACACATATTTTTCCTCTTTTTTTCTTACACAAAAAAACATTACTACTACTACTACTACTAATAATAATAATAAAAAAATATATAAATTGTCAATATTTGTGTTTTAAATATGGAATGCACCCAGTAATATGTGTTATTTGATTGTAATGTGATTATATTTTGTATTAATAATCTGAATCTGTAAAGTAACTAAAGTTGTCACATAAATGTAGTGGAGTAAAAAGTCTAATATTTCCCTCTGAGATGTAGTTGAGTAGAAGTAGAAAGTAGCAGAACATGGAAATACTCAAGTAAAGTATAAGTACCTCAAAATTGTATTTAAGTAGTTAGTTACTTTCCACCACTGAGTACATGTTATACTGTTGTGTTTTTCTAAGCATTCTTTACTCTTCCTGTTGGAATAAAATAATTGTTAATTATTTAACTGAAAAGTAGTAATGTGTTTTTGATACCTTCACTTTTTTTTTGCATTAAATCATACCGGGATGTTTGCTGAAATTGATTGGATGTGGCACAGCCCCACCAAGAAAAATTTCCACCAGCCGCCACTGCTATCTACGTATTTATATTTATTTTACTTTATTTTATCTTGTTCTTTTTAATCTTGCCTTAATTTGATTTGCACCCTGACTGACAGCCAGCCACCCCTATCCCTCTCAAGCCCACACACTGTACACAGTCACATGATATTGATCTTTGCCCAGTTATGTTGGCTTTTTTTTTTTTAAGTTATCTTTATTTATTTATTTATTTATTTTTTCTATCTATTAATTTTTCATTTATTTATTTAT
>CAKALU010010385.1:0-13878 GCA_916700995.1 Hozukius guyotensis | reverse complement strand
GAGCCCAAGGTGACAGTCAGATATTCAGTTTACAATCACATGTACAATGACAATGTCTCCAACCCATCCCATGATGTGCTGGAAAAGCACAGACGTACATTCAGTGTCAGACTCATTCCACCGAGATACAACACAGAGCGCCACAGGAAGTCATTCCTGGCTGTGGCCATCAAACCTTTCCACTCCTCCCTCACAGTGTCAGACACTCAGTGCCCTATTTAAACAATCTATAACGCATGGTCTAAAGTGCATGGCGCAAGTGCATGTGTCCAACTCCACTTTTGCTTGTTAAGCGGCGCATAATCTGGGCGCAAAGTAAGTGTACGAGTGTCATCTCCCATTCCCTTTAGAAGCCGGGTGTGCCTACTTCGGGAGCATTGCTATTTAAAAGGCGGATTTGGGAAATTGGAGAAGCGAGCCGTTTCATGCTGAGCAAACGGATCTGCTCGTGCACAAATTGAAAGAGCGCGAGCAGATGTATGTGGTCGTAGGCCGTTGGACCCTCTTCCTCCACCGTCTCCCAATCCTCTGTCCCATCAACAACTCCATTTGACTGCATATAAGCAAATGCACAGATAACATATTTAACAGGTGCCGGCGGCACGGGGGGGCACAATTCATTATATGGTGATAAACACCAGGCTAAATATGACATACATGTATTGATAAACTATGAAAACTGTATTGCTTTCCGGGGCAACCCATGTGGACTCTGCTGCCTCAAGATAGCAAAGCACCTGACCACACCTCATTTTAAGACCAACAGATGCAGAGATGGGCGCAAGTACATTTGGTACTTACACAACGTGGGCGCTGGGCGTGAAAATGACAACTGCGTCGGTCTGAAACTTGCATTGACAGATGCGCTGTGCTGTGTGCCGCTTTGCGCCGGGTGTAAGGCCCTCTGAGTCAATAGACAAGAGTCAGTTGACTTATGTCACCCGTCAGCAGCTACTACCCCATGATTTCTTAGTATTCTTATGTGCAATACTGACTTAAATTAACTGTATAATGATTCAACTGTGCAATACTCTGGCATTAATACTGCATTTATACTGTACATTTCAAGAAATATTCTTAGCATTTATATTTAACACACTTAACAGATCCCACTTCTCAGCATTTTTATTTTTATTTTCACTATACATTATATATATATATATATATTGTATGTGTTTGGTGCACATTATTTGTACATATTTCTTATATGTCTAATTTGAATTATTTATTTATATTACTCTACATATATTGTGTTATATATTATAGCATTATGTACATTATTTACATTTTACATACTATTATTTATTTCTATTTTTCTTATATTTCTTTATGCTTATATATAAGAGCAACTGTAATGTCCCAGTATCCCTCCACGGATCAGTAAAGTATTTGCAATAAAGTCTGTTTGTTTATTCGGAGAGATTTTAAACTAAAACAAGTACCTTTTTTTTCAGGATGACCCGTTGAGTCTTGGTGTCCACATCGAGAACCAGCTCAGCGCAGCTCACCATACGCTTCTTCCCAACAGGTCTCTTCTCAACATTCCTGCATCGACAAAATGACGCTGCTTACCTGTACGATTTTAACTTTTATATGCGAGACAACACAATGCTATATAGTGATGTTATTGTTAGTTAGTCGTGCGGTCGGTCCTTACGGTGAGAAAGTGTACGTGGCTGCGATGTAGATGAAGTTCTCGTAGTAGAGCTTGTTGTATTCTCTGAAGAAGTTCATGTCGGATGTGACCTCTGAGGATCCGGCTCCCTTCACGGTCAGTGTGAGGTAGGGGGGCAGCGTGGGCTCGTCGCAGGCGTAGTCCAGCACTGCGCCCGCCTTCACCTCGGTGTGCAGTCGAAGGTCAGCCACGCCATGCTGCCAGAACTGGATAGGCACCTGAAGGAATTCAAACAATGGAATTTATTTATTAACTTGAACTCTTGAGCTCTCCCTTTTTTCATTCTTCACAGCTCATAACTACTTCTGTTACACTCTCCGTGTGCACAGCAGAATTAAACTCCATGAGTGTCTTCGAGGGGAGACCGTCTGAAAGTGTACACTGTGATCCGCGTTAAAACAATTCATTCATGAAGAAAGAACTGGGAGTTCTGGAATTCGGGCGCAGGAGTAATTATGTCCACCCCTTAGTAACAGGTCATGCTGCTGAACGACGGTGGTTTACCTCAGAGATGTTGTCGATGCGGAAGGGTGGAGGCAGCTGTTCAGCGTCAGTGAAGGAGATCTGGTAGGTGGCTCCCTTCAGGGTGATCTCTGTCCGCAGGAAGAAACAGTTCCCCAGCGTGTCCCTGTTCAAACCAAGATCCACTTAAAACCTGTCACATACTTCACTTCAGTGACCACATGATCCGAATTTGTCAGTGGAATTTGTTTTCGGTACAGCATGGGGAAAAAAATGCCCAGGATGCAGTGTCAGCGGCACAACATATAGGCAGATATAAGGTATTACACAATAAATAATAATCACAATATTCTTCTGTGGGCAATGAAGAGTGGCATGTGTCACAATGCAAGGACCAGAGGCCTGTACTACGAAGCGAGTTCAACATACCCAGGGTGTCTTGTCGTTATCTGGCTTAACTAACCGTAATAAACGAGATCCCACTAAGTGGACCTACGAAGGTGGTTATCAACTCGGTAAATCAACCCAGGGTTTCTCAATCTGGCTATGAAAGGAGCAAACTATAATATTAGACGAATATGAAGAAGTTAAACACATAATCCAGACTAAAAGCAACAGAGTTGAAACTGCAAAATGCAGGAAGAACAGCTGGCAAAAGAAAAAAACTCCCGATGTGTGTGAATGCGTAAATTAACGGAATACTCAAAAGTCAGATATATTCGTCTAGTTTGGGCAGTGACATATAAATAGCTTTTCAAAACAGAATGGATGATTAGATTACACTTCATTATGCCCTTTGACAAGAACGTGGCGTGTGTTGACTATTTCATCCTTCGTTCAGCTGCTTCCCCGACTCCGGCGGTGTGAAACGGACTTGAGAGCAAGTAAAAAAATAAATATAAAACATAATTCAAAGCGGTAAACACCCACAGCACACAGCCAGCTGTCCTTCCTGCATTCGTCAGTTTAAACTGTGTTGTTTTTAGCTTGAATTATGACTTCAACTTCTTTGTATTTGTGTAATATTATCATACAATAACAAGTAACTGTAAGAAGTGAACCACCGTCGAAGGACGGAAAACCCTAAAGGGTTAACCCTGAAGTTATCTCGCTAACCCCAAATCCTGCTTCATACAGTAGTACAGGCCTCTGGTTAACTATGGATACATTTATGATCCAGATGGACCAGTTGGGCAGTCAGTTACAGGATATAAACAGACAGAATTTACAAATGAAATGAGGAAATGACCTGGACTTCACTTTAAAATGAACATATTCAAGCTAATGAAATGTTCTATATATATACTGTATATATTTAGATATATGAAATAAGCAAAAGTTAGGAGGAGAACAAAAAATATGAAAATCCAGTTGAGGCTGGGGAGTGTATTATAGTATGTAGCTCACCTCATGTTGACGTGAAAGGACTTGGGTTTGTTGACCTCGAAGCCTCCAGACCAGGTGCAGTTGGGGGTGTCCATGAGGCGCACACACAGCAGCTGGTCATAGTCGTTGCGGGGCCAGTGGAAGACGACGCTGGAGCCCGGCAGGGTGGAGATGTAACCCTCCGGGTTGGCCGTACCCTGGAACAAATGCATTCATTAATGACTTCTGTCATGTTGTATTTATTGTGCCCCTCTGGAGGGCAAACTGGGGGGACAGCTGTCAGTGTGTCAGTGTGCTGACTTGACTATGACTTGCCCCAAAACTGCATGTGATTATCATAGAATGAGCATGCAAGGAGAGACTTGTGGGTAGCCATAGAACCCATTTTCAGGTCAAGTGATCCATTTGAAAATGGCCATGCCAGTTTTTCCTAGTGTAAGTTTTGAGTGTTATTTAGCCTCCTTCGCGACAAGCTAATATAACAAGTTCATTTCTCACCTTTCCTCTTGCAAACTCTCTCTGAGCGAAAGCCAGTTTGTGTGTAGAGCGGTTGTCCAGCAGGTAGCGCGGGGCGAAGGTCACTATGTGAGTGTCCCTGTAGCGTCCTTTTCCTTTCCGCACACTGATGCCTGTGTTGATCAGACAGGGAACAATCAACGCCTGACAATAAATCTATTGATAATGTGACAGTAGCAACGGAGACATTTTGGCTCTAATATCAACAATTAGGAAAATAAATGTCAAGATATCATCGCTCTATGCATCAAAGTGGCAGAAAAGCCTGGTCCAGAAGATCATCAAATCATCATCTAGTGTAGAGATTTTCAGTCTTCGTATAGCCAGTATTAATTCAATAAAATGATCGTCCCTGATCCCAATCCTGTGCATCCAGTGGTCCAAAGATCTGGATCAGGGCTGATCCTGTGTATCTGATATCATTAAATCAGACACTAGTTCAGTTAGTGCTTTCCATTTTGTACTGTTTGTGAATGTACCAACTTGCCTATGTTGTATATGAGGCCAGGCCTGTTCCCGTGCTGGATAACCTTCACCGCCCTGACTCCACTCCCTCCGTCCAGGGAGAAGCCCTGGCACCAGCCCGGAACTCCGTCTGGGTGGATCCCTTTCCCGATCCGCATAGTACACCTGGGATCAGACAGACAGATGAAGAAAAGCTGGAATGTAAGGACGCGGCGGCCGTGACTGTGCACATGACAAAAGTGTCTCAGGAAAGACACTGAACTCAAGGCAGGCCGTCGCCATCGGTGTGTGTGTGTGTGTGTGTGTGTGTGCAGTCCATTTATCATTTACAATATAATCACTAGAAGGATGTCTGTTGGGTAGAACTATGCTCACAACCTGAGACATTATGTATAGTCCAGATGCGGTCGGTGTACGGCAAGCCGTTTTAACATTTAACAGCTAGGCAGGATATTCATCAGAGATATCTGCAACATCATTTTTGCCTAGTCAAAACTCTAATTCAAGATATCCCTAATTCTATTTTGACTAGGCAAAACTCTTATTTTAGACCTCCGTAATTACATTTTGACAAGTACGATTCATACTACTTTGGACATTCATGTGTATAGGGTTTATCATTACGGATATCCACAATTCAGTTGTAACTGAATTGTGGATATCGGTAATTCCAGTTTCAGATATCTAAAATTTAATTCGGACTATTCATAATTCCAGTTCAAGATATCTTTAATTCCCCTCAATTACATTACTACATTGTCATTTTTAGATATCTAAAATTAAATTTTGACTAGTCAGAATGACGTTGCAGATTATTGTATTTACATCAGACAGGGAGCGGCATGAGACGGGAGGCGGAAGCTATTCAAACATACTATGGCGCTGCACTGCAGCCGTATGGGTTTATAAAGTGTGTCTGGAGACAATAAATCTACAACACGCTGTAAATTTCTACCACAACTCTCTAGCGAACAAAGCTCTCGTTGGCCACAGATTCCTTGATCAGCTCTTTCTATTTCATGGCATTTTCTAACTATCTGATCCACAGCAGTCCCTCACCACTCACTCGTCTCACAGCCGGCTGCACATAGAGACTGATGTGTCCAGCTCGGAGGACGGCTTGTTGTGATTAAAATGAGGTTGTAGCTCGTCGTCTACCTTACTACGGTTAGAAAGAGCCCTCGTTGGTGTTTTAACAATGTTTCGCTTGTGAGTTATTGATATGGGATGTTTGAAACTGTGAATATCTTTCCAACTTTACAATTACAGATATCTCTAACTGTCGTTTTGACTAGTCAGAATGATGTTATAGATATCTGGAATAAGAATTATGACTAGTCACAATGTAATTACGACTAGTCAAAATGCAATTGTGGATATCTCTAATGTTAATTGCGGATAGTCAAGCTTAGCTATTAAATGTTAAAACGGCTTGCCATAGTCGGTGCTCAGGACTAGAGAGAGGAACACAGTGGTTTAGGCTCTGACACACACTTACATAGCAGGCTGCTCTTTGTCAGTGTAGCAGAATAGTAACGGACTGAGGCTTCGGGCCAACTCGTGCTCCTCAAACTGGCCTGCAGCATCGGCTTTACCGTTGTCCTGACGGAAAATTAACGGCAGACCTGAGGGAGAAAAATTGCTTTAGGGAATAATAACAGAGAAGCTTGTTCTTAAAGCAAAGACTGGATCTTTTTTTTCTAGTAAAATGTACAACTGTACTTTATAACACCACAGAAAAACATTACCAGTCTTGTTGATAAGCCAGTAGGGGGAAGAAATGAGGATCTTCAGTGCCCCCTGCGCTCGCAGGATGATGCGGATGGTCAGGCAAAGCAGATGTTTGTTGGTATCATACAGCCTCATGCGTACCACGTAGTTCTGAGTCCCGGGGGGAATCAGCAACTCTTTGCACACAGGGAAGCTCTCCAGCAGGACTCCTGAAAGACACACACCATGAACACCGGGAGTGAGAACAAGGAAAATGCTCAGGAAGTAAACACCATCCAGTGACTGACTGAAGTCCTGACCTAGCTCCATGTTCTGTGAGGTGTCAGCGGAGTGGAGCACGGCCTCTTTTCCCGGCTTCAGTGAGCCTTTAATGGACGTCCCTTTGATGTAGTAGTTGAGGTCACAGGGCAGCAGGTTGGCCAGCACCATGGTGGGCAGCAGGTAGATGGTGTGGCCTGGCTGTCGATAGATCTGCTTCGCGCTGCCAGAAACCCTCTTGGCGGGCTGCTGGTCTGGGTAGTTCTCCTTTTTGATGACCACACAAAACCTGCGAGATGCAGAGAAATGAGGGTGAACGGGACCAGATACGTGGAAGACGAGAATCGAGAACAAAATGTCCGACTGACTGTATTTACCTGAAGTTACGCTTGTGGCTGTCGTCAAAGTCTGCAGACTGACACTCCCTCTTACTACTGCTGGTCTCCCCGGGCCGCTCCACGCTGGTCCAGTGGATGGGAACTTTACAGAAGAACAAGCCCAGGCCTTTGGGCCGAGCCTGCAGCCGCCAGGACGTCAGGTGGAGGGGGACCGCCAGGGCCTGGCCAGGAAGGATAGGAGGCAACACCACTGGTTCTGTCAACACAGCGACACAGTTGGTTTCATTAAAATGACACTGTGATGGAATTTCTGATACACAAGTTAACTTATAGGAAGGAAGCGGCCCCGGAGCTGTTGATGTCTTACATAGAAGGTATATTGAAGCTTGATCAAGGAGCAATTGTCAGGTCTCCACCATTGAGGTGCTCTCTGCATGAAGGCCTCACAACTCTGCCCTTCCTCCCTGGTGCTCAGTGTTTTACCCTTATCATGTTTTGACTTACTCCGTTCCTCTGGCATCTCTGACCCTGGTTGCCCCAGCAACTGGCTCTACAGCCCTTACTACAGACACAGCTGTACAGATAACGGTGGCTCCCCTAGACAGGATTCCAACCCAATAATGTCAACAGAGGGCCACTCTGACCTCCCGACCAAGAAGAGAGGAATTAATAGAAAATTCCATCACAGACACGACATGAAATAATAATATGAAGAAAAAACTAAAATAAAAGGATAAAAAACTAAATAAAAGGATAAAAAACTAAATAAAATGAAAAAGATAAAAAAATATATATAAATACAAGACTTTCACTATATATACTTTTTACTGCTTAGTAGATGGACCTAAAATGGAATGGAAACAAATGAAATGGAGCAGTGTCTTACTGTCAGGAGCAGATGGGCTGTCCAGTCTGACCTCCATAGGAACATCCAGCCGGTTCTTCACCATGAGGGCAGAGCGGACAGTGATGACCTTCCTGGCGCTGCCCTCCATCGTGATGGAGAACACCACTCTGACTGGAGGCAGGGCCGAGAACTGAGGGGGTCCAAGGGGATTCACACACAAGACAAGTCACCGTCAGGTTGCAAGTCATCGTCCTGGTGCATAATGAGCATCACAGCTGCTACTGTGGCAATAAACTCTATTCTAAATACTGTACTTTAACTGTTCACTGATTTAGAAACAAGACTTACATAAACATGCGGATGAATGATGTTGGTTCTGCTGATAGGACTGCCAACCTGTGGAAGAGTGAAGGAGAAAAAGAAATGTTTCACATCAAACTCTAGGCCAGTTTGTCAACATTATCGACATGAATTTTGTTTTTTTACTTGTGCTCACAGTATTGGAAGAGTTGTTTCTGTCCGGAGCCGCATAACGGAAGAAAACGCCCACTTTGTCCACAGACACCGGCTTGACTTGCTCCCATCCGCACACCCGGATCAGCAGCTGGTGCAGCTTCAGCTCATGAGTGTGTCTGCAGAGGAGCAGGCAGTAAGGGATCAGTGATACATTATCATAATCTACAGGATGTATTGTGGAAAAAAAAAACAATTCAACATCACCCCATCGTCATTTACACTAGACCAGGGGTGTCAAACTAATTTTAGTTCATAGTTCAGCCACATATGCTCAATTTGATCTCTAGTGGGCCAGACCTGTAAAACCATTGCATATTAACACCTCCAAATGTTTCCCTTTCTTTTAGTGTAAAGAAGTGCAAGTACGTTCTGAAAAATCCATTTACAAAACGGATGATGAACAAACACAAGTATAGCAGGAAGGGAGAAATACGGACAAGTAAAAGACAAATCTGACAGAATAGAGAAACTTTATAGATTCTTCATGCATACTATCCTGTCAGCAAAGCACACAGTCCATCTATTCATAACAACCATTCCAATTTCAGACAGACGCTCAAGACAGTTGTTGCTGAGTTAAATGTTATCAAACCGATAAGAATGATGGCCAAACATATCAACAGTTTCATAAACAATTTCATATTCATTCAACAAAATCCACAGGTGCTCGTGAATGTGAGTCAGATCATACCGGTGGCGGAGCTTCTCACGGGCTTCAAACTCGAAGGGAATCTCCTCCCCAGGCAGCACCTCTCTCCACTGGCTGATGTTGTGAGTGTCATCGGTTCCTGGCCCGTGGACGTCTGAGATGGAGTCTGCACTACTGCTGTGAGACAGCGCCACCCTGTGGGGAACATGTGGAGACAGTTATATGAGATCAGTTTCTGAACTCGTATTGGAAGTGTTATGCTGGGGAGAACCCTCTCGCTTGTCTAAAGTTAAACATGTAATGTAACTTTCTCCACACATCTTCACACCAGAAATAGTGTTACTTAAAACAAAAACAACATGTTGTCAGAGCTTTGCCAGAAGGAGAACTGACAATGCTACTAGTATCAGGATGGCATTGTTCAAATGCAGTTTGTCCTCCAGTATTGTCATACCATTGTTATTGTTAGCTTATCGATATAAGTTAATGTTAGCTTGTTGATGTTCATATCTAACATGATATCATGCTTAAAACATGAAATGTACGATGTGTTTTAAAAACGATATGTGTCTAATATTGCAAACAATAAAACTGATGGCATTTCCTGGTTAACTATTACGCTTTTAGATTATTTTTTTGAATTATTATATAATTGCTGTATTATCAGTCTAGCTATCCATATCTGCCAAGCATGCTGCATCTCCAGTTTGTAGCACATGGAGGTGGTTCTGGCTACACCTACCTTGTGGGCGTCGTAGTCAGAGTGGCAAACCACATGGTACATCCTGTGTGGTTGCGCAGAGCGTATGGCACAAACGGCTGCCTCCTCTTGGACAGCTTGACTTCAGCTGGAAACAGAAATGAAAACCGAATCAGAGAGAAGCTGAGCGGGCTTGGCCTCTCACTTTATTCAGTAGTAACTTTAGCAGCGTATGCTCAACTCTAACAGTCATGCGCTTGCATTCTTCTTGGGCTGTGTGAGACCTAAAAAGCAGACAAGGCGCAGGTTCCTTGGAATTCTTTGACTTTAAAGGGGCACTCCACTAAATTTACACAAAAGGACAACTGCTGTACGGTATCTTCTGCGGCTCTGGAGGCTTTGAGACAATAACTCCCAGCCTGACTCATACTAGGGACCAGGAGTCATGATATTGCTGCTCTGCTTGATTTTGGGCATTTTTTTAATGCGCGCCCAACTTTATAGGATTCACCGGAGTACCCCTTTAAAAAAAGGCAACTTATTTAGAAAAAAAAAAAAAAAATCGAACTCATAAACTTGCAATTATAACAGCATAACAGTTATAATTGGTTCGGTCTATTTTTCATGTTCTACACAGAACATACAGTATATACAGATCAATGGCATTTGGCAAAAATAATTTCCTAGAGGTCACTGAAAGTAAACTGAACACAAAGTTGCTTTATACAGCATTTATAGCTCTATACTTATATACTGTATTATTACTATTTTCAAATTTTTTACAAAATGCCAGAAAACTCTTAAAAAACACACACACGTGTAGGCAGACGGCGGTTATCAAACAAATTCCTAGACTTACCATAGAGCAAAGAAAGGGCCTTTCTCAAACCACCTCCTACACCCTCTCCCCACACCACTTCAACTCCGTTGGCACGTTCGCCATATTAAGCACCACCCGAACCAATTAGTGGGGAGTGGAAGTGGGTTATATAACCCTTCAACAGCGAGCCTGCATCGGCCTGCATCGATAACGGCGTTTTGTGTTCATTATGGAACACGCTCCGCACAAATGTGAGTTCCGTGGAACTACCCGTACAAACGTAAAATGCTCAAACTAAAAACGACATTTAATATTGTCACTTTTCCGGTTTGAGAAAGGCCCAAAGACTGGCACCAGTTTAACCTCTGTGTCCAGCACTTATTTATTTTCCAGGCTAACCCTTTAGTTTATATTTAGCAGATGGAAAAACTTCAATGTATTCCTATATAGCCAAAGTAGTATAAAAACTACCAGACACAAAGGAACTGCCCGTATTGTACAATCAGATAATACGATAATCAAATGTACCAAAGCCCGCTACTCTACTACAGTACTTCCTACACATTGTCTAGTCTACAAAATCATAGAAGGCTACTGTGCTATAATGTCAAGCGAATTTTCACAATGGATTCACGACTACTGGCCATGCAGTGCAAAGCAAATGACAAACACGTCATGCTGTTCAGGCAAAATACAAAGCAGAGAGAAACTTCAATCTGTCCGCAGAGGGGGAAAGACGAGACAGGCTATAATCTGAATATCTATTAGTGAAACCTAATGAGACTGTAGTCATCGCTACTCAGACCAGCAACACCACTGAATATACAGTCAGTCATCATTCAGTTGTGTAGCAGATTTAACTGAGCCACAGCCAGACAGGATAATAGCTCTAGAACCTTTCCGGGGCTTTCCAGCAGCGTGTCCTCGACTATGGGGGGCCAAGTTGAGAGGCGGGCCTGCTGTGGTTGGTTCTTAAAACTGTTGTGTTGGAATAAACTACAACTAGTGCGACACTATGGTCCAGCTTCACAAAGCCCTTTGTGAGAGAAATGGGCTTTAGCTACTTGACTATGAAGTCCTATGAGTGATAAATGCAACTAATGAGTCACAAGTGGAAGTGAATACATGATTACATATCAGTTTAAATATAATACGTTCATATTGTTGAATATGTCGTTCCTTTGATGTGTTCATTTAAAGGGGCCATGTTGATTTTTTTTGTAAACCAAAAAGTTACGTTTACATTCAGTGTTGCTCACCAAAACATATTACGTGTATCCTTGAGGTCTCGCAAACATGTCGAATGCATTTCCTTACTCATAAAATTGTTGTAATTAAAGTATTTTGAATCCAGGACCCAATCCCAACGTCCCCCCTTAAGGCCTTAAACCCTGAACCCCTCAGGAACTTGACTGACGTCGCCTGGTAAATGGTTAAGTGTGGGAGGCTACAAGGGCTTGAAATGGTATAAATATGAATGGGACTTTGCGGCGACGTCACGTTACCTTGACGACACCAATAGTGGGTTTTTGATTTTATGCTTTTTACCGCCTATTTGAACGTCTTCCAGGCTCTTGCCTTACGAGAGACTAGAGGTAACTGTGAAAAAATCTGTTTTCTTGTTTTTGTCAAACTTCATTAAACCTGCAGTAGGCAGAATGTTTTT
Organism: Hozukius guyotensis; assembly: GCA_916700995.1. Taxonomy (NCBI): domain Eukaryota; kingdom Metazoa; phylum Chordata; class Actinopteri; order Perciformes; family Sebastidae; genus Hozukius; species Hozukius guyotensis. Next base: position 1,849 of record CAKALU010010385.1, on the reverse strand, counting down.
GGCATCATTGGGCAAAAAATCCATAATAACCTTTCAGTATATTGTAATTCAAGTGTTCTGAGAGAAAACTAGGCTTCTGCACCTCCTCATGGCTCTGTTTTCAGGCTTTAGAATATCTAGCTCGTGACGGGAGACTTTGGCCAATCACAGATCATTTCAGAGAGAGAGCGTTCCTATTGGCTGTGCTCCGGCTGGTGGGCGGTGCTTGGTATTTCCTCAACTGTTCTCAACATGGCTGCCGGGTCACAAACTTTCTCATTTTACAGCTAAACAGTACACTACAAGATGTTTCTGAAAACATTTGAGGCGAGAAATAGGCGTTACAGTAACAGAATATTGATTCATATTTGATCAGCGCTGCCTAGTTTGACCGTTTGATCAGAGTTCGCGAGTGATTGACAGCCGGCTCTCATAGACGGCAGGTTGTTTTCCTCCGGTCTGTGAAATCTTGCAGATGCCATTAGGAGCACCGGAGGATACAGAGGCACATGATCTTTTACAGATTATCTCATGCACTACTGTCAGGATATAGTGACAGTTTTATAAAATAACTTTTTGTAATCATATTTGCGCCATTTCTACCCACTGCAGCTTTAAGGAAAATTAAAAGAAATGGTTGATGAATAAACCAGGTGTGTAATATAGTCTAATGCTTGCATTACTCTGATATTGTGTGTTTTTATGTATCTTTGTATGTATCTTAAATCCTTGTTATTAATGTTAATGTTTCTGTGAAAATTGAATATGCCTGGCTGAACACCCATGTGCCGTCTTCTTTATACGCCTCCGGGCTTCCCCTGGTAACCCTGTGTTTAACATCACAACGCTATGAATTGTGAGTAATTCCCTCAGGGAAAGTCTGCAGAAATGCTGACCTACGGAAATGTTCATGAAGGGCTCAAAATGTCTGCTGTGGCACAAAATGCATAAGCCATTTCCCACACATTAAGTGGTATATTTAAAAACAGAATGTGCTCCGAGGTTGGGACGATAAGGTGGCGATATAAAATAATATCTATGGCTTGGCTGAATACTAGATGGTTATTATTTACTGAGGGAGTGTATCAATATTGCCCAGTATGCCCAGCTAATCAACATTTTAAATTCAATATTTAATCAATAGTCCATGTAAATCTATTGCTTTCCATCTTGCATTAGTTCAGAGTTGTGACTAAACCTTTACTGATAATCATTGCCCAGAGTTTAATTTCGTGCACGCGCATGTGAACGCATGTGAACGCGTGTGAACGGTGATCTTTTCCGAGCCGCAGTTTATAAACACTGTTGGCATGTCAAACGTAATAAATAGTTGTAGTATTTCACTCTCACTTTTGTCAAGCACGAATTCACAAAACACACAGTGTGCGTGTAGGGCCGCCCGGCTCTTGTGGCACGCTCGTGTGTATGTGAGAATCTGGTGCGAGGTAGCAGTGAACACATGGTATGGGAATTTCATTGATTTGGGCCATTCTCTCAATAAGCAAGCGGAATGGAATTGATGATTTGAAGGACTGAAACTGAGTGGATAGGCCGATGCACTGATTACTGTATAGTGGAGGGGGTCTAAACTAATCATTTAAAGCTGCGATGCCCATGATTGATCTCGAAGCACCCATGGGGAACACTTCATGATGACTGAATGAGAGCTTTGATACTGAATGTGCTGCTGAGGGGAGACTGTCTGGGCGACTAAACTCTGAACTGTACCTCTGGAGAGAATCTGCTGCTCGAGGCAGGTCAAGGTGGCTGTGCTCCTAGTTCTAAGGTGAGCAAGAGGAGCACCTGACAGCAGAGAGAGAGAGTTACTACACAACAGAGACACATGCAGAGGCAACACACAAAGGGGGGG
>CAKALU010010383.1:0-30148 GCA_916700995.1 Hozukius guyotensis | reverse complement strand
CCCAGAACTTAATTAAGACCCTGGTCCTTGCAGACGAAACGCAGTTCTTCAAAAGGTTCCTAGTTCTGGGGGAAAGTTCCTGCCGTGGAAACAGGGCTTTATTCAGCGTTTGGTTGCACTTAGCTCCACCCTCTTGTGTTACTTCTGGTTCCAACAAACCAAGATGGCGACAGCCAAAAACCAAGATGGCCATGGCCAAAATGCTTAACTCGAGGCTTCAAAACCGTAGTCCACAAACCAATGGGTGACGTCACAGTGACTACGTCCACTTCTTATTTACAGTCTATGGTGCAGGGTAATCTAAAGAGTATATACAAAATGAACAGTAATATATAGAATAAACGGTAAGGGAAAGATATGAATATGCTAGATATCTACAGTATGACACATGCAGCAGTTACAGTAGGCAGTGCAGGTATAAGTTACAACAATGTGATGACATACTTTGACATTCCTGTTATTTTACCTACAGGATATTTTCAAATGCATTTACAGATAGTATGCTGTGTTATATGTATCAATATCAGAATATAGAATTACATGTTATTTATATACTGTCATAGATTTCATTGCCATTGCCCACCCCAAGCAACATACCATTTATAATCTCACTAATCTACCTATTGAGTAACTTCAGTAAGTTTAGTGCTTAAACGGTTAGTTCATTCATCCAGAAAATTAATCAACAACAATGTTGAATATTAATGATTTAAGTCATTTATCAGCTAAAACACGACAGTCTCTGGTTCCAGCTTCTCAGATGGGAGGATTTCCTACTTTACTCTGACATTGTAGATTTAGTGTCTCTGGGCTGTTGGTCCGACAAAACAAGCATTTCGATACGGAAACATAATACAGTCACTTGGGATAAAATATTTGCTCTGTTTTTTCCTGATTATTATCAGATTATTATCTCAGTAATTCTGGGAAAGGTTTTCATGGAAAAAAAATATGATCTGCTTTTCTGAAATAATGAGATACCTCAAAATCAAAATCCCAAGGAAATTGGGAGTTCGATTTCATGGAGGCAAACATGTCCGGACTGTTTGGTTGAATCCAGCACTGAGAAACCGATAAAGAATGACTTGAGAGCAACTGAGGAGCTATTGCCTGATTGTCTCTTGAGTCACCACGTAGCCTGAATGCATACCGAGATAATAACAATCAGTACAGACTACACGCCATGTAGTCTGTACTGATTGTAATGTAATGACGTAGAATAAAAGGGGAGAAATATCGCTAATGGCGGGCGGTAGGGGAGGTGGATGGGTCCAACAAATACAAGACTTTCAACCAGGAGGCCGGTGTTTTGTTTTGTGAGCTACTTTAGTAACGTTTGTCACGTGTTTCGTATGATTCGTAGTGATGTTTTTCACATGTTTTGTAGTGACATTTGTCACGTGTTTCGTATGTTTTGTAGTGATGTTTTTCACGTGTTTCGTATGTTTTGTAGTGATGTTTCATAGTGACGTTTTTCACGTGTTTCGTAGTGACGTTTGTCACGTGTTTCATAGTGACATTTTTCACGTGTTTCGTAGTGACGTTTGTCACGTGTTTCATATGTTTCGTAGTGATGTTTGTCACGTGTGTCATAGAGACGTTTTAACGTGTTTCGTAGTGACGTTTGTCACGTGTTTCGTATGTTTCGTAGTGATGTTTGTCACGTGTTTCATGGTGACGTTTGTCATCTGTTTCATAGTGACGTTTTTCACGTGTTTCGTAATGACGTTTGTCACGTTTTGTATGTTTTGTAGTGACGTTTGTCACGTGTTTCGTAGTGACGTTTGTCACGTGTTTTGTATGTTTTGTAGTGATGTTTGTCACGTGTTTTGTAGTGATGTTTGTCACGTGTTTTGTAGTGATGTTTATCACGTGTTTTCCGTAGTGATGTTGCGTTGTTTCTGTACGTATTTTACTTAGGTTATGTCATTATTTTAAGCCCAACCATGACGTTTTTCCTAAACCTAACTGAGTGTTTTTGTTGCCCCCTGCTGGTACTGTTCGTGTAATATTTACACAAACAGTACCAGCAGTTTTGTTCGGGGAGGCAAAACGTGACCGCTATCCTCTGCTTGACAGGCGGGTCTATTACACGCTTTGGCGTAACATCAGGTTGAATTGTACCATGCAGCTTAGTGAGGCTCTAGATATTTTTATTTTCTCTCCTGTGGCTGTGGATGGTGACAGTTTCTTTAGATGTATACAGATGTTAAGGACTGTCAGCAGTGTAATCTACAGTAAGTGTGTGTGTAATGTGTGTGAGGAAGACATATACATACAATCAGCAGGCAACAACAGCCTGTCAGCTCTCTGATAAGGACTGTACGTTCTACATTGTCCTGCTGACAGCTGATAGCTAATCACTGTGGTGCCTGGCTGCTAGCTTCTGTTTCCTACTCCGCCGTATCTTTGGCTCTTATCACGGGAGATTTCTGAGTGATGGAGAGAGTGTGATGAATGGAGGGCAGAGACAGGGAGAGTGTGTGTCAATGAGTGTAGAGCACAGCGTGACCTCTGCTGCCTCTCTGTATGAGTGTGCTGTGTCGGTGAGGCCACAGGAGGGCGTCGCTCTCAGCCGTACGTACTGCATGTCACAGATACAGATGTATATATATATATAGCACTGGCTGAGGCTGCATGTGAGACAGCTGGTGGCTGTCAGGCCTCAGCACATGTATAAATAGACCGGTGGAGTGGGCCGACATACCAGGAGGGTGGCTCGCTTTGTGACAGCGCCCCCCCTCGTTGATCCCTGTACCACTGGCTATCCCAGCATGCACCACTCTCCAATCATTCTCCCAAACAGATGCAGTGTTGTGACCAGCTGAGTGGTGTAGACATGTAATGAGTTCAGCTGAGGTCCCAGCTTCTTGTCATCCTGTGACTCAGCTCATTTCACATGTCCAGCTTCACACTTCAGTTGCTTTTCATCTTCTGGTGTAAATGTTTTATCAAGGGCTGTCTATCGATGGAAATATTTAATCGCGATTAATCGCAAATTAATCGCACATTTTTTATCTGTTCAAAATGTACCTTGAAGGGAGATTTGTCAAAGTATTTAACACTCTTATCAACATGGGAGTGGACAAATATGCTTTCTTTATGCAAATGTATGTATATATTTATTATTGGAAATCAATCAACAGCACAAAACAATGACACATATTGTCCAGAAACTGGAAAAAGTGGTTGACTATTAAAACCAATCAACAAGCCTGAATATAACCTTAGTTTTCACCATGGCAAACATCGTAAACATGCACGGACGTCATCGCCACCCAATACACTTGCTGTGATTGTAATCTGTCATTGATTGAGTCTTTACGGTCACTTAGGATCGTAAAAGCATTTCACATCTTGCACTTAACGGAAGATTAATATCTCAGTTGCTTACATAAGATTTCATCCTTTAGTCGGGATGATGTTTGGAGGAGCGTTGCTATCTCACATCACCGCCTTGTGACCAGTAAAGAAATAGTTCTCACAGACATGAAACACATGTTTGTGTTTCAGCTGGAACACTGATAAAGTTGCCTTGACAGGATTAATCAAACAACACAGTCCGTCTTCAAAAATAAGGTCGACATGCTTTTCTTTGTTTCATTTCTTTAAGTCGCTATCGCTAGTAGCGTTTCATAAACATTTGCCTTGGCGATTGGTATACCGAAAATTGAAGGAGGAGAAATGGTAGGATAAAACATAAGCAGCCAAAGCTGACCAATCACAGTTCTTCTAGTCCCCATGTGGTATCGCTGCAGCTGCTGTAGCACTGACGTCTAGAACCTACAGCGTACTAACGGCAGCCAATCATCAACAAGGGCCACAATTTTCATAAGCACCATAACATTATGACCACCTGCCTAATATAGAGTAGGTCCCCCTTTTGCCGCCAAAACAGTCCTGACCCGTCGAGGCATGGACTCCACTAGACCTCTGAAGGTCTGCTGTGGTATCTGGCACCAAGCCGTCAGCAGCAGATCCTTTAAGTCCTGTAAGTAGCGAGGTGCGGCCTCCACGGATCGGACTTGTTTGTCCAGAACATCCCACAGATGCTCGAACGGATTGAGATCTGGAGAATTTGGAGGCTGAGTCGACACCTCCAACTCGTTGCCATCCACATGATGTAAAAGAAAATGTGACTCATCGGACCGGGCCACCTTCTTCCATTGCTCCGTTGTCCAGTTCTGATGCTCACATGCCCGTTGTATGCGTTTGTGGCAGTGGACACGGGTCAGCATGGGCACCCTGACCGGTCTGCGGCTACTCAGCCCCATACACAACAAACTGCGATGCACTGTGTTCTGACACCTTTCTGTCGGAACCAGCATTAACTTTTTCAGCTATTTGAGCTCCAGTAGCTCTTCTATTGGATCAGACAACACGGGCAAGCCTTCGCTATATATATATATATATATATATTCTTACAAAATTAATGTTATTTTTGAACCGACTCCTAAAAAAACATGGGAAATCAATAATGATAACTAGATAGTTAACTAGAAAATGCTCTCAGACCTCTTGCAGGAAAATCCCGTTGAATTGTTTGTCAGGTAATGTAAGTTAAGGTAAGGTAAGGTAAGGTAAAGTAAGGTAAAGTAAGGTAAAAGGTAAGGTAAGGTCAGGTAAGGTAAGGTAAAATAAGGTAAGGTCAGGTAAGGTAAGGTAAAATAAGGTAAGGTCAGGTAAGGTAAGGTAATGACCTGAAGTGGAAAGTTAGCGTAGAAAACAGATGCTTTTATGACGAGTTGACTGATGAGTATCATTCATCTTGCCAACTTTCAGTAGTGCTGAACCTGTGTGTCTCCTTAGCAATAAAACGATCGCTGTCGCAAAATAATCTTATGCATCACCATGACACAATGCACGCAGCGTTGGATACGCCACAACACGCATTACATTTATAAATGCTCAAGTTTCAAGTTTCTTTTATTCGTTCAACAATGACAGCAAGCGGTCGTTGGCAATGAAAATCATAGGTTCCCTTCAACAATGCTCATTAAAAATGTATTTATAAAAAAGGAAAATCTCACAAGTAAAAGCAAAATGAGAATCAAAGACATAAAATAGCGCAAGTCATACCTTAAAGAGAGATTTGTCAAGTATTTAATACTGTTATCAACATGGGAGTGGACCAATATGCTGCTTTATGCAAATGTATGTATATATTTATTATTGTAAATCAATGAACAACACAAAACAATGACAAATATTGTCCAGAAACCCTCACAGGTACTGCATTTAGCATAAAAAATATGCTCAAATCATAACATGGCAAACTACAGCCCAACAGGCAACAACAGCTGTCAGTGTGTCAGTGTGCTGACTTGACTATGACTTGCCCCCAAACCTGCATGTGATTATCATAAAGTGGGCATGTCTGTAAAGGGGAGACTCGTGGGTACCCATAGAACCCATTTTCCTTCACATATCTGGAGGTCAGAGGTCAAGGGACCCCTTTGAAAATGGCCAGGACAGTTTCTCTTTTGTTGCAGACCTACTTTAACAAAGCACACATTAGCTGGCGTGGCTCCACATACAGTCAGAGTCTCACTGCTGTTGTTTTCTCTCCCTCTGTCGTCCCGTCAGCACTCCGGCTCCCGCCTTGGTTACCAAAGCAGCGTCCAAGGTTCCACTCAGCCCCAGAGCACCATGGGATACTCGTCAACCACCCAGCAGAGCTCCCAGTACTCCCACCAGACCCACCGCTACTGAGGCTCCCAGTCACTCCTGAACCAGCATTAGGAGTCAGCTCCTTCCTCCTCCACCGTACGGTCCCCTCCATCCTGGTTGGACCTCCCTCCGCGCATTACATCATTCCAACTCCCCCCCCCCCCTCCCTCACCTTTGACCTCTTCCCTGACAGCCTTCAACGGGCACTGTAACATGAAGGCCAAACAGACATACAGGAACCAAAACAATCTAACAAGGAGTCGTCGGGGCCGGTGAAAATAATGTAAGATAGACGTGAAGGAGTCAGAACCGTGGCACTTAACAAACCCAACGTTCCCCACCGGGAACAACCGCAGCTCTGTTCATATATGTACAGTATATAGCACCTTTTTTTCTATTTGATTTGTTTTTTCTTTTTGCTTAGTTTACCTTGATAGATGATGTCAGTGTACATATGACAGTTCCATGTGGAAGTGGCGGGCTGAGACGGAACACAGGAGCATCTCTGGTGTTAACGTCACCTCGGATGATCAGAAGAGGAGTCTGAGCTAACTCTTGTCCTTTTAAGAAAAAAAACACAGTCACATGTTTCTACACGGAGAGAAGTCAGCACTTCAGCTGACGCAATTGCAGGGAAATATATTAAATGCGCAATTTAACTTAATCTTCTTATTATAAGGTTTCTATATTTAGATCTCTCTTTACGTAGATTTGGATTTGGGAATGTAAGAAAAGTAGTTTTTACAGGTCTAAGCTCACTTCACTACCTAGATAAGAATGATGACGACGGCCTCTGTAGGAGGCTGGACGCCTCTCGTTTGTGGCCTGCAGCTCCGGACTCTTTTCTTTGTTCGGGAGCTGCCGGTGGACACTTTGCTCTGACACCCATCTTATCGTGGAACACTTTCTGAACACGAACGTGCGCATAAACGTACAGGGCAGCTAACAGTACACCCCCCCCCTCCCATATGCTTCTTGAGACTGTTACTGCCTGATGTCAGATTGTTTTTTAATGTTATCATCGTGAGTGAGTGTGTGTGTGAGTGTGCGTGTGTACAGTATGTTTTTATGCATGGTGTTTATCCTTTTACTTTACTAGAACTGCACTGACCGCTGAACTGATCCGCAAAGAGCTGGAACAAAACGCAGGGTGAGTTTCATCCTCTTCCACCTCCGACCCTCACCGAGCACACACATTAGGTTGAGACGTTTAAAGACAGCCGGTGCGTTCTGTGATACATGCCCAGGCCCAGCAGGCAGCAGGAGCAACATTAACGAAGCACTGATGTAAATCCTCAGTGCCCCTAAAACAAGTATTCTTTTTGTTTTGTCCTTTTTTTAAGTACACTTACTCAAGTACTGCACTTAAAGGAGTAGAGTGCTACAAGAACGAGTCCTTAAACCCAGAAATGAGTTAGCATTTTAGGACTTCCGGTTCCCTCGTCTGGAAGTCAATGGGTTTTTAGTTAGATGCCTGAAATAAGGTTTGTGGTTAACACAAGCTGAAGAGATTTTGACGTTTTGTTCTACGACATAAACACATCAATAACTAGAATGGCACTCGGAGAGCACAGACCTCCGCCAAGCTGCCTGAGTACGATTGCCCCCCCTCTCCGTTCAGCTTGCGCCATCATCCCCGTGTATTTTTGTTTATGTTGAGATCAGCTGTACGTAGCAGAGCATCGTAAAACACTTCATTCAAACTGGACAGAAACAAAGTAAAACTCACCTAAACCGTCGTCGTTACTCTTTCCCACAATCACCAAGTGTGCTTTGGTCAAACTCGACTGTAATTTCACAGAGTTTAATGTGAAAAAACGCCAAATCTACAGGTGTCGACCCCTCCTCCACCCCCACTCTCTCTCAGTCTCTCTCTCTGCAGGCAGAAGGGAAGAGGCAGGGTGACGCGTCATGAACGCGTCATCAGTTACACTGCGCATTTCTTAAAGCCTGTGGTGTTAATGCACAGGCTGAGCGGAGTTATTAAAAGAAATTCCCGAAGCCGGATCATGATCCGGATCGCCACCGAAATCTAATGGATTGTTCATTGTAGCACACCCCACCCCACCCCTCCAAAAAGTTTCATTCAAATCCATGACGGACTTTTGGAGTAATCCTCCAAACGGACAAACCAACAAACCAACGCCGGTGAAAACATAACCTCCTTCCTCGGCCTTCAGCTTTGGCGGAGGTAAATATCCCATTTGTCAATTTTGAAGCCTTTATGTGTCTTAAAAAAGGCGGTTGCTAACAAGTGGCTTAATGAGATTACTAAACGTCATCACGCCGACTCGTCCTCCTTTACAGCCTCGTTGTGTGTACTCACGCTCATGTGACCGTGGTGTAGTTCGTTTATACCCTAACATTAGCTTTTTACCACTGCCGATTGCATTCACGCTTCAAAAAATATAAAAGTGATGTTCATTTGTTGAGATTATCTTGCTGAACGAAATGTGTAAGTATCGTAAACGTGTGTTTGCCACAGAGCTTATTTTTTTTGCAATAACCCAAATCCCAATGGAACAATCTCATTGGCTGTTAGTGGAGGGAACCCAGGGCGATGCTGGTTGGCCTACAAAGATACGTCATGCCTGGAGCACTTGACATTTTGGAAAATATGCTTATTCTCTTTTTTTGCCAAGAGTTCATGTCTGTACGCTAAATATGAAGCTACAGCCTGTTAGCTTAGCTTAGCATGAAGACTGGAACAGAGGGAGCCAGGCTAGTTGTATCCAGTATTTGTGCTCAGCCAAGCTAACCGGCTGCCGGCCGGTACAATTTTGAGGTACGATCACTTAACTTGGCCATTTCCATTTCATACCACAGATTAACTACTTACTTTACCTGACACAAATTAGAACACGGACCCCCATTTGATAAGATTTTGTTACAGGATCCCCCCATCTAATAGGATTTTTGCTTGCGTGTATGAAACCCATGACCGAAATAGTCATACATTCTGTCATTGTGTTACATATGGATGGAATTATGGTGAAAATAAATTATTCCCCTTTTTGCTGGGGACCCCCCGGAACCCCCTTAAGGACCCCTGGTGGTCCCCAGACCCCACTTTGAGAACCCCTGCTTTAGACGGTTCATTTGAAATATAAAGCAGTTGAAATACTTTTACCTCACTAACAGTTTGTGGAGCTAGTTATAGCCAGAATTGTATTTTTAAGACTGGGGCTTTTGTACTGTTGGAGATTGAACTGCCAACAGTCTATAAAGTAGCTAAAATGAGCTAAACCTCAAACAGCACAATGCTGCTTACACATTCATTTTCATTTCACAGTATTTTTACTGTTAATTGATTTAATGTAAGAGTATTATCGTATCACGGTATTCTTCTTACTTCAGTAAAGGATCTGTGTACTGAATATAACACAGAAGACGCTCCCCTATAAACCTTAAAGTGAGACTGGCTCTCTGCCCCCCCACCTCTCTTCTCTTTGTTTCCCCACTACTTGCTCCATCCTTACTGGTCCTGCTCGGTCACATGACCGGCAGTCGTGCAGGTTGTATTAAAGAACGCACCCAATGACTGGACTTTAACTGTAACTGCGTTGCTCCAGTACAGACGTGGACACAGCACTGTACTGGGTGGGTGGGTGGTTGGAGGGGCTGTATGTAGCAGATGTGTTGCCTGCAGTGGGATGAGGAAGCACTGACACCTAGTGGCTGAAAAGAGAACTGCACCTCCATCTTGTCCTGTGAAACTGGTATTATACATAAACGTAGATATGTTTTTGCAAGAGTTAAAGCAATTTAAAACTGAATTCAGTCGTGTTTCCCTGATGCTGAAAGAAGCCTCCTGCTTTGCTCTCAGTGAGGCAATACTGATGATTATTTCCTGCATTGATACTATGATGTGTCTGTTGCCTCAGAGGCAGTTGTAAGAAACGTCTTGAGTGACTCCTCAGTGCGTCCTGCTGTCTCGTACTGCAGCAGACTAACAGTCAGTGTTACGGGTTCAGGCTCACTTCCGTCCAAATTATGTCGGTTCTGCAAAAAAGTTTCAGGGTTTTAAAGCAAAAAACAATTTGAAGCATGTGCAGATGAACTTTGACACTTTGATCTGGAGTTTTGTTCCAAAATAACATTTGAAAAAAGTCCCATCTTCTTTATATAAGAAAAAGTTTATTGTACAAATTGAAAAGAAAATTGATAGTTGATTTTTTTTTATTATTTCAGTGTTTGTTTGACAAAAACTGGAACTTATTTATTTTGTTTTTGCTGCTCATATTTTAACACAAATCAGCTTCACAGCACTCGCTATTAGAAGTTTAAATGTTTGTCAAACAAAGATTCATTTGTTAGCATACAAAAAAAAAGGCTGAAAATGTAGTGTGCATCATCATAACTAGATTTCTGTCATAAGTAACAGATCAGTGAAATCGGTGTGACGGTTTCTTATTTACGGAACAGAACCCAGAAGTTCTGGCGTCACTTCAGCTTTCTATAAAGTGGATATTGACTGATGAATTAGCAACTTAGTTTTTACAACTAGTAGACATGGAGTCATGTTTCTGTCCAATATTCACTCTCCTTTTAGCTCTGCTTTGGTCTCCACCTCCTGAATATAGATATCTGTCTCTGTAGCTGCTGGATAGTTCATTATATACACTAGCTGGTTGCTGACTTTGTCTGTCTGCCATTTGGTGCCAGACCAACACGTTCTCACTCCCAACTCATCAAATACCAACACTTGGTCAGCGGCCCTACGCTTCAAACTATGACGCTTTAGGTAGCCCTCTAGCGCCAGTTTTGGACGTTTCTACTCGTTACATGCATAGTGTCTTTTCAAAATAAACTTCCAACGAAGGTTTACTTCATTTTTTTTAGGTTTACTTGCACAACAAAACTGCTTGGTTAGGTTTAGGAAAAGATCGCGGTTTGGGTCAAAAGTACGTAACAAAACTAAGTCAACGTTGACTTGGTTTCACACGGAACATGAACAGCTGTCTCCTGGCTGAAAGTCCTGTGTTTGTTTGACCCCATCCAACCTCCACTCCCACCCACCCCTAAGTGGACTGTCTTGCTCTTTATACTACGTTGGATGAGTTAGCTGAAATCCCGGGGCGTCTCATACAGACACTAAAGGGTGCCTCAGTGCGTCGGTATCAGACGCAGAGGGGCTCTGACCAAACGGCGGTAATTGACGAGTTGGTAGGGAGAACGGGTTGACTAGACCGGTGGTTCCCAAACTTTTTCACGTCAAGGACCTTTAAACTGACATAAATTAGACCACGGATTTGATATTAGATTTTGTCCCAGGGTCCCCCCATCTGATAGCATTTTTGCTTTTAGACGTTCTATTACCTAAAGTGTATGAAACCCATGACCAAAATAGTCGTACATTCTGTCAACATGTGACTTATGGATGGAATTATAGTGAAAATAAATTATTCCCCTTTTTGCTGGGGGACCCCCCTGGAATCCCCTCAAGGACCCTTGGAACCACTGGACTAGACAGATAGTTTTTTCACTGAAAGCAGCTTCCTGTGGCTGGATAAGAGCAGAGTTTGTGGGCTTGAAAACCAAAACAGTGAGCTAAAAGACGCTAAAACTGCAGAGTCGGGTGATCATTCTCTGTGGGTTTGTCACTACGAGCGACTCCCTTTAACATCAAGCAGTCATTTGATCGATTGTTAAAGGGGACCTTTTATGCTTTTGCGCTTTTTCTCTTTCCTTTAGTGTGTTATATAGTTGTTTGTGCATGTAAAAGGTCTGCAAAGTTTCGAAGCCCAAAGTCCACGCCAAAGGGAGTTCCTCTCCCCCAAAGAAACACTGCCTGAAACGCCTCGCTTCAAGTCCCGCCTTTTCTTTCCTAACATGGTGATGTCACCAAGTAACATTTGCATAATACCTGCCTAGCGGCTCGTTTGGCACGCACCCCCATAACAAAGCTAGTTAGAGCGGAGCTGGAGCTGAGTCTGAAGAGTTTGGTTCGGTTGACCAATCACAACAGAGAGGGCCAGCTGACCAATCAGAGCAGACTGGGCTTTTCAGGAGGGCGGAGCTTAAAACAGAGCGTTTCAGTGCTTCAGTTTCAGCGTGTACCGGCTGCAGCACAACATAAAGCCTTTTTTTGAACATTAAAGCACGTAAACATGTTCTACTAGAAACCCAAGATACAAGTATGAACCTGAAAATAATCACAATAGGTCCTCTTTAAGAACAACGATATGGATAAGTTCAGCTTTAAAGACAAACTTCAGGTAAATGATGTAAAGCATGTTGGCAGTGAGCTCTTCACAGTGTGTGTTGCTTCGTCTTGTCCACTCTGGTGTTGTGACAGTGAAGCAGGCAGTCTGGTCACTTCTATATATATGATGGGGATCTAAACCAGCAGCTATTCAAAGGTTTTTCTCCTCCCTTTAGTGAGTATCTGAAGTCAAACACTTTTCTCTGCCCACTAGCAAGGTGTCACAAGTATTATCGAAACAACTCCTATGCAAAAAAAAACCACAAAACCAACCCAGACTAAAGCTTTCACTTATAGGTTTAGCAGTTGACAGGTTTTCTTCTGTTCTGATGGGTGATGTGTGTGTTCATTCCTTGTGTACAGTCGTCCAAGACAGCGCTCACTCCTCGCATTTTAAAATGTACTCTATTGTAAAGAAATGCATATATACGGATAGTATACAATCATATTTATTATTTCCATACATCTATGAATAATACACCTTTCCTCTGCCTTAACTATAGTAGCTATAGAAAGGGACCTCTGTCACTAGACCATATTTCCTCTCTATATGCTCACATGAAATCATGTCTAGTTACTGAATGTGTTAACGCCACCTCGATGTACAGTAGAATGAAGGTGACGTGCGGCTTCTTCGTGTCACGCAAGATATTCCACAGTGTCACTGTATTGTTTTTTACAGGAATGATTTTTATTTGTGTGCCTTTTTTTCAGTCGTTCATCTTCTAAAGATGTCATGATGGGAATTTGTTCAGGATTTGTTTTTTGTATTTTTTTATTTTGTGTATATTTCCGCGCCTCCTCTTGTCAGCTCTATGGGTCGATTTTGATGTCCTCTTCTTTCCTCATTACTATGTAGCATATTGTTATTGACACAATGTGGAAGCTATAGCAGCTAAATGTGTATATTTTATTTCACCTCTAAAGACTGCAAAACCATCCCGACGGAGGACCAGCTCTCGTTTTATCGTCCTCACGCATTACTGAAGCGCGTTTTTGAAATGCTGTACAAAAAAAACACATTTTAAGAGTTTTCTCATTGAGATATTGATAATTGTCTTTTAATGCACTGTTGTTGCTCAGATATTTAGTGGTAAATAAAAAGAAGTATTTAATGTTTTTCTAATGTCTCGCTTTAGACACTAAAGTTCTGGCAGTGCTATGAGAGGCGGGTGATGCTCCTCTCTGTGTGTGTGCGTGTAGATATGGACGGACACACGTTATAGTACACGCCTATATGAAATCTAGTGCACCTCTAGGCCGCTCTCCTCTTAACATTTCCTCCTCTTTTTGATAGTATTGCATGTGCCTGTCTTTTTCCAATGGAGAACATAAGCACTTATTGTCGCCCTCTCTCTTAGACGGTTTGTACAGACAGACAGACACTCCATCTGCAAATCCGAGTCTCTGCGATGCCTTCCATGCCCGTCGTGCCATTCATATAATAAGCCTTGTGTCACAAAAATGTGGTCACAGTAATCCTCTATCCCAGCAGAGCATCTTTTAATAAGAAACTGAACCATGTGTTCTGACAGAAAACTCAAGTCCCCGAAGCTCTCAGTGAGCCGCATCAGCAGAAAGCTTTGCAGGTCGGGGCGTCTGTCCACTCCCCTACATGCTCTCTGTATTGAAAATGTACATCATGGCCTAAATGTATTTCATGTCTTTTTCATAGCATTTATAGATAAGGCAGCAATAGCTCAGCGCAAGGAAAAAATCTAAAAAAAGAAAACGTTTATTTAGCCGCTTTTTGTCCAAATTTCACTGTATAAATGACTGGTAAATGAGAAAAAAAGTCATGTATATTTATTTTATATTCTCTATTATAATAAAAAATCTCTTTTGTCTCAATCACTTCCATGTGTGTGCACTGTTTGATCTACAGGAGTGTTGCTGTTCCTGTTCGCCACTTGATGTCACCCAAGGGTGCCTGTTCACCATGCCTATAGTCCTAGTCTGAATCTTGTTATTGAGTCCTGCAGCACAAGTCCTCTTATAAAAACAACTTTCAAAATGTCATCTTCTATTTTTAAAGGACCATTGCATGTCTTTTTCTTTTTTTCTTTTTTTTGTATTATGTAATATTTTCAACTAAAGATCTACTTACTCACTTTTTGGAGCTTTTAACTCCATCTCATGGTCTTTCTGCCACAAGTCATCCCATGAGTCTGGTGGTTGTGGATCTGAGGTTAAGTGGTTGTAAATGTGTGTCTTCTCCTCAAAGCTGTCCTCCAGAGTTGGATGTATTATGGTCTCCTTGATCCGTCTCCAGTCGTCCAGCGCCGTGTCCAACGATTTCGACCTCCTCCCAGCTAGTAAGTGGACCTTTTGAATTGAAATTATTCTATCACCTCCAATTGTGCAGTATAGCCATGCAGATAGTTTGGGTTTTGAGTAGGTTTGTCAATTGATTAAAATAGTTAATCGTGATTAATCGCAAATTAATCGAAAATTTTTTATCTGTTCAAAATGTACCTTGAAGGGAGATTTGTTACGTATTTAATACTCTTATCAACATGAGAGTGGGAAAATATGCTGCTTTATGCAAATGTAAGTATATATTTATTATTGGAAATCAATTACCAACACAAAACAATGACACATATTGTCCAGAAAACCCTCACAGGTACTGCATTTAGCATAAAACAATATGCTCAAGTCATAACATGGCAAACTGCAGCCCAACAGGCAACAACAGCTGTCAGTGTGTCAGTGTGCTGACTTGACTATGACTTGCCCCAAACTGCATGTGATTATCATAAAGTGGGCATGTCTGTAAAGGTGAGACTCGTGGGTACCCATAGAACCCATTTTCATTCACATATCTTGAGGTCAGAGGTCAAGGGACCCCTTTGAAAATGGCCATGACAGTTTTTCCTCGCCAAAATTTTGCGTAACTTTGGAGCCTTATTTAGCCTCCTTTGCGACAATCTAGTATGACATGGTTGGTACCAATGGATTCATTAGATTCATAGATTTTTTAGTTTCATATGATGCCAGTATGTTCACTCTAGCTTTAAAACTGAGCCCGCTACAACTAAGCTCAGTTTGCTCATGTTGTGTGAAAGATAGTTTGGTGATAATTTGTGTGCAAATCTTGCTGCTGTTGCCTGATTTGTCAGGGCCTGTGTAGCCCTAGTAGTAGTAGTAGTAACTCTAGTTTCAGTGTGTAACAACTGACGTTTGGTTTAGACTTTAAACTTCTTGTAAAATCTTAGAGTGAACTTTGCCACACTGCGCAACTCAGGTGAAAGCTGCCCTCAGGCGTTGCTGTCGGCAGTCGGTTATTGCAGCGCTGTGCACATGAGTTTCAGTTCCACGTTGTTGGCCTTCTGTCGTCATGCATCCCACTCTGCAGTCAAATGTGTTATTATAGCGTACCTTCTTATTGTCTCTCTTGTTACACGCATCAATAAACAGGAGAAGAGTGAAACACATCCTGCTGCCCCCTCCCCCACTCTATCTTTGGAGTGTTAAAAATTGAAAGTTGCCTGACTGCGTTAATGAAATTAGGAAAATTGTCAGACACTTCTAATAACAATCTGAGCCGGTCAGTGGTGAAAACAAGCACTGTTGTAAGTGGGGACGTATAGTGACGGTGAGGAGTTGCACCGAGCGATTACATTACAGCCCGTTTAGCGGCTGCCGTCTGCAGCGTTCTTCCTCAAATACTGGACCGGTTTCACACATTGTTCCCTATTAGTCACTTAAACACAAAAACATGAGAAAATAGGATCCAAGTTGAAAAATACAGAAGTTACCCTTTAAAGCTGAAGTAGGCGAGATGCGAGCAAATCTGATTAAAAAAAGTTATTTTTATAAAACGGTCGCTATATCGTGAACAGGAAACAGGTAACCTGAAGAAAAATCATGCTGTTCCTCTGGTGTCCTCTGGTGCTCCTAGCGGCATCTGCAAGATTTCACAGACCGGAGGAAAACAAGCAGTAAGAGCTGATACAGTATGAGGTCTGCTGTTCATCTGCTGTCTATGAGAGCCGGCTGTCAATCACTCGCAAACTCCGACCAAACGGTCAAACTAGGCAGCGCTGATCAAATATGAATCAATATTATGTAACGTTAATGCCTATTTCTCTCCTCAAATGTTGTCAGAATCATCTTGTAGTGTACTGTTTAGCTGTAAAATGAGAAAGTTTGTGACGCCGCCACCACTGTGAAATTTGGTGACGGAACGCCAAATTCCAGTCACATGACCAGAGCACAACCAATAGGAACACTCTCTCAATGAAATGACCTGTGATTGGTCAAAGTCTCCCGTGACGGGCTAGATTTTCTAAAGCCTGAAAACAGAGCCATGAGGAGGAGCAGAAGTCTAGTTTTCTCTCAGAACACTTGAATTACAATATGCTGAAAGGTTATTATTGAATTTTTGCCCAATGATGCCAAAAACATTCTGCCTACCGCCACTTTAAAGTGCTAAAACTCATAACTAAATATTTCTTCAGATGCACAAAAGAGAGATAAAAGATGGGAAATATGACAAAGATCTCAAAATAACATCACAAACGCTGCGTGTCTGCACCGTGTCCCTGCTACTGACCCTGTTGGTGTCATAAGATTACGCACACACACTCTCGTTACATAGGAGTGAATGTGTTTGGATGATTCGAACACTTCTATCCACCATCAAGACATTCCACAGGATGCGTCAAGTAAGCGCCACATTCAGTTCTCTTTATGGGCTGCTGGTTTGACAAGTGAAACCAGGGCAGGCAAGCTGAGACTTGGCATCGACCTCGTGAGTTCTGGCAGCAGCAGCAGCAGCAGCGGATCAGCCTGCACTGTTACTGCCACCACTTGAAGGAAATTTATGAGTTGGAGAGAGCTCAGCAGAATGTGTTAACGCAGATGATCCCATTTCCTTCTCTGTCTCCAGGTGCTGCAGCTCGGGTCGGCTCCTGAGGAACAGGTACCCCACACATACTGTACAGACCTGAACCCTGACAGGCAGCTATGTTATACTGGCTATGCAACAGTAGACAGAGACCAGGGTTTCTCTGCACTTCACAATCTGTAACTGCCTCTTCACTGCCTGTCATACCAGCACTGTGGAAAGATAAATGGCTCTAAACACGTCCTGAGGTTTCCATTACAGCTGGGAAAAATGCTTCGGTCTAATTCGAATTAATAGCATCATTTAGTTTGGCTGCTTTTATCCAAAACACTATTTAGCACCACTCCTACATGCAGGTACATGAGACTAACAGACCATAGCATGACACAACATGGCATGACTGACGGTAAAAAGCTCGACAAAGACGTGACGTAGATACGACATGATACAACCTGATATAATATGGCATCAAGTAAAAATAACACAACATCATTTCAACAACACATTTAATCTAAAGGGTTAGTCCACTCAAATAATAGAAAGGAGAATAAAAAAACACCACCAGCTGTATCATAACCGGGCCCCAGACCACCGTTAAAGGATATGCCCTGGCCATATTAAATAGATAAATAAATAAATGCAAAATAAATTAAAAATAAATGCAAAAATAAATAAATAGATACAAAATATTAAAATAAATACATAAATAAATAAAAGGGAAAATTAAACAGAAGAGTAAATAAATAAGGGAATTAATACAAAGATATATAAAATAAAGAAGCAAATTAAAAGAGAAATATCAATTTATGTTAAATTTTATCAATGAACTAATGGCTACATTTATTTTTTATATTATTCTTGCTACATTTGATGATATATTTATTTATTTATTGAGTAATTTATTTAATCATTCATTTATATTTGGTTCCGTCCTCCATACTGAAAAGACCAAAACCAACAATGTGTTAGTGCGTCTCCTGATAGAAATCTTTAAAAATGGGTAATAAATACTTGATTTTTTTTCTTAAGGCTCAGTAATTTCCTAAAACAGCTGGATAGCTCAGCCCTGTAGTTTTTAGCAAATTTTACTCAAACAGGAGGAAATAGTGCATTTGTTGGGGACTATTTTCAGCGGCGGATTGATACACATTTGGTATTTGGGGCAGCAGGACGGTGTATGATTGTGTCAAAATAAACAACACAGTCTCACGGCTGTTTATGAAATAGTCACAAAATTGAATCTTTTTGATTTGTGTACATAGACATGAATTTCCCTTTTCGTTCATGACGCTCAGCACGACTTTCAACAACGTATTTTTTGTGTTTTCCTACGAATGTCCAGCAACATGTGACACACGGGTCAATTTCTGCTCCAGTCTTTTCAAAATAAAACTACTTAGTTAGGTTTAGGAATAGATTGACTTGGTTAGACTTAGGCAACAAAACTACTTAGTTAGGTTTAGGAAAAGATTACGGTTTGCGTTTAAATAACTCCGGAAGTGGCGTAACTTATATACGGAAGTTATACGTGACAAACAATTCAACGCTGACTTGTGGTTTCACACAGCTCCAAATCCGAATTTCGCCAAGGGCACCAAAAGGGTTAGAGCCGGCCTTGACTGAACCCCAAGTTTTGCCCGTTTGCAGGCAAGCACCAGTGTGAGTGTGAGTGTGAATGGGTGAATGAGAGGCCAATTGTAAAGCACTTTGTTCGATAATGTAGAAAAACGCTATGTAAGTGCAGTTAATTTCCTTTATCCTGTAAAAGTAAACAGTTACTGTAGAAAAAAAAAGTCCCCGAGTAGAAAAAATGACTTGCAAGAAAAGGTGGGTGGCCTTTCTATGCATTCCAGTGAACAGGGAGAACCTGTCGTGAAAGTAGGAAGTTGGTATCAGACAGTCACAGATGACAACACAAGTGTGGTAGGACATAGATATGGGGTAGTTGATGCATGGTGTAATTTCTGCCCATGCTAAAGTGAGATTAGCACCATTAAAAACATTGACACCCATATTTACTATTAACATTAAAGAAGTTTGGAGAAAATATCCCTGATGAATCTCACACAGCGATTTATTCACAAAACAACTTCCTCTATCGTATGTTAGAATAAAACTTGTATTATTTTGTGGCATTTAATGAATATGTAATGGTATTCAAACAGAAACCTCTCTAAGGATTTTTTTGATTTGTAAAGACTATTTTGTGTATATTCTGTGTTACAGTAATACAGTACCAGTCGCCACTTCTGACTGTCTGTCTGTTGACCAGCTTCCTGTCTGGCGTGGGATGTTAGACTGATGTCTCGATCTCCTCCTCCTCCTCCTCCTCCTCCTCAGACTCAGCAGTGTGGTGGAGAGAGAGTTTGTGCCAAACTGCAGAATCTGAACGAGTAGAACAGTGCACTTTAAAAGACTTATTCACCTGGAAATTAAAACCAATCCATCATTGTCTACAGTCAACGGAGACTACTGTTAGCATTGTGCTAAACCGTTGGAAGGAAAGGGGTTGTCGAGAATAAATGTCAAGCTAATTACAAATGGCTTTAAGGGCCTAATTCAAGAGTCTCAGATCAAAATAATTGCACTTAAGTTAAACATTTGACACATTATCTCCTATAATGTCCCCAGTGGCAAAGCTCAGGGGGCTAGTGTACTTTTGTTGCCACGAGATGAGTCCATATGAAGGCCCCCCTCTTGTGGTATTCACCAACTCGTAAGTGGAAACTACAAGCTCCGAGTTCATCATGACGTGTGTGCTGATGTACGCCACCAAGTTAATTTTTCTGTGGATGGTTATATACTGTAATTTTAGTCGTAGAGTTTTTCTACGTAATTTTATAATATGTCTGAGAAAATGTTGCTAACAAGTGGCTAAATGAAACTACTAAACATCATCAAACCGACTCGTCCTCCTTTACAGCCTCGCTGTGCATACTCGCGCTCATGGAATCGTGGCGTCGTTTATAGCCTAACGTTAGCTTTCAACTTCTGGCGATTGCATTTACGCTTCAAAAATCATAAAAGTGGTGTTCAGTTGTGAAGATTATCTTGCTGAACAAAACGTGTAAGTATCATAAACGTGTGTTCACCACAGAGCTTATTTTCTGCAATAATCCAAAACCCAATGGAACAATCCCATTGGCTTTTTGTCGAGGGAACCCAGGCCGATGCTAACTTCCTGGTTGGCCTACAAGAATACGTCATCACTGCATCACTCTATTCACGACCTCTTAAGTGGAAATTTTCTTAAAGCTCTGTCAAGTTGTGACGTGTGTGCTGACGTTTTTCAGAAATGGCGGAAGCCTTGGAAGTAAATTTTTCAGTGGATGATTAGTTAATATATTGTAATTTTAGTCGTAGAGTTTTTCTTTGTAATTTTACATGTTTGAGGAAAATGTTGATTTCCTCTGGCACTATGCCTTTGCATTTCCTGCGTTACCCGCTTGCTAGCTTGCTAAATTGTTAGCATTGCTGACGCCGATAGCGTCCATGTTGCCGTTGCCTAGGAGCAGTGTTCTCACGACTTAACCACTTTAACACCAAGCATATCGTGTACGTGGCTTCCCATGTCGTAACCACAAGCTCACGAGTTCCATTTGAAGGGAGCATCTCCATTCACATGTAGTAACATTGTTTAGCGTGTTAGCATGCTAACATTAGCTTATTATAAATAAATACAAAGTACAGCTGAGGCTGATGGGAATGTCATTAGTTCTGCAGGTATTTGGACATAAACCAAAGTATTGGACACATTCAGATGTTGACCTGATGATGGCGTTATAGAGGCAAAGTCAGAGGATCACCAAAGTTATTACAGTTCATCCTGAGGGGAGCATGAATGTCTGAACCACATTTCATAGAAATCCATCAGATAGTTGATGAGATATTTCACTAAAAATCACAAATGTTAACCCCATGGTGGTGCTAGTCTGTGGATTACCAAAGTCAGTAGGATCCATCCTCTGGAGATAATGAATGTCTGTTTAATAGTTGTTGATATATTTAAGTCTAGACCAAAGTTGTGGGCTGAACTGATCCATAGAGCCACACTGCAAACGTGGTTAAAAATACTGTTTAGAAAGTTCATAAGTTTCCATAATGATGGTGAAGATGTTGAAAATTATCTTAATTTTAAACTCTCTCGAGCCTGATCCACAGTCTAATGTTGCCAGTCTAATAGCAGCCATTTTTTTGCTTTTCCACATCAGATGGCCAAGCTACAGCCAAGCTACAGCTCTACGTGTCCTTTCTATCTTCTGCAGTTCTAGTGGGAAAGTGCCGGGCCCATCCACAGAGTGTCAGTTTGACCTTAAGGGTAGGAGATCGGTGTCTGGAGCTCCGCCATCACACCACTCACTCCCAGTCTGCTCTCAGAGCAGCCTCCAACCACAACTTGATGCTTACACTCCACAGACCTTGACATTTCGATTGCCTCTTAGTAATAAACTCTCTACTCTGCATAAAAACAGGCCCAGACTGTGTTTGGATCATTATCTGTTACCTCCTAATGAATCCAATGCAGTTCTAGTTCTACAGTACTTTTGCAAATTTTCTTATAACATCTTGTTTTGTTTAAAGATGACACCAGAAAGGCTGATTTAGTATCTTTTCGTATTATATGCTAATTTTTTTATCTTTCAAGTTTTAATGAAACCATGCAGCTCGTCCTCCCTGTGGCTTACTCACTCTTACTGTCAGACGAAAACTCTGTATTTGCAAAATGTCTTTTTTCCAGGATCTATGAGAAATAGTCTTGTCATTACCTCTCAATGTAATACTGACTCCTCTATATGACCTTACGAGACCATCAGCAATTCCCCGCGAAATCAGACAAAATAATTTACGCAGGTTCACCAGAAACTCCTTCAGCTCAGACTCCAGTGGGGCCTCTGGCAGCGACCAGCCCGCCGCGGACAGTCCCAGATCCGGCTTCGCTGCCGCCTTCGACTCGGAGAGGTAGCTGCTCTGCCGGCCCCCCAGCTGGGAGCCGACGCTGACACCACGCTGCTGAAGGCCCAGGCCGTATTGCCAGTGGCGGTTTTAGACCATTTCAAAGGGGATTTTATGGGTACCAAAAATATTAAGCATTACTATTACATACCTCATGAGGTAGAGCGGTCGTTCACTCATCAAAAAGTCGGTGGTTCGATCCCTGGCCACTGCACACTACATGTCGAACGTGTCCTTGGGCAAGATACTGAACCCCACATTGCTGATGTGAATGTTTATCTCTCCTGAGGAACAGGTGGCACCTTGCATAGCAGCCTCTGCCATCAGTGTGTGAATGTGTGTGTGAATGGGTGAATGCTGACATGTAGTGTAAAGCGCTTTGAGTGGAAGACTAGAAAAGCACTATGTGAATGCAGTCCATTTACCACCTCCCTAGGTTTGGTTCCCCAAAAGACTAACGATACACATACTGTATACATACATAGAATTTCTCCTCTCTGGGGGTAAATGGGGTGAAAAATGTACGGAAATATCTGCCACAGTTAGGGAGAGGAAGGGGGGGCCCTTACAGAGGGCACAAACAAAATGTTTAAAAATCAAATATATAAAAAATGCTAAATTCAATATCCAGAGCATTAATATAGCTGCAAACAACTATTCTCTATGTGAAGATATAGAGGAGTAATGTCTACCTGAGCAGAGAATGAAGTCTCTCTCTCCCACTGTGTGTGTTGGAATCAGAGCTTCTTCGCGCATGACTTTTAGTGCATGTTCGTGCACGTGAGCGTCTGCACTGCGCTCATACGGCGGTTACAGCTGATAACGCCGTCGTTGTAGAAAGCGCAATGACCACCTTCCAGTTCCCCCTCAGGTAAACACTGTTAGCTCTGTCAGCACTGTTGTCGTTGTTTAGCGCTGTTAGCACAGTTAGCTGCTATCTGCCATCTCAGCCGTCTCAGCCGTCCCCACGCAGAGAGCCATTAGGGAGGCAATAGATATGCTCTGAATTCCGTATAGTGAACCTTTAAGTATATAAAAAAAATATCTTAAGTGTATCAAGAATATCCAAACTATTTGTAAGTTACATGAAATGAAACAATAAACATAACAAAATATATTTCACTAGAAAATCTCTAGTAAATCTCTCATTTACATCATATGTTTCTTTTAACATGCACAAACTTACATGTCTGTTATCCTCAATACTACGGACAGCAATCACCAAGAAACTCTGCCAAATTTACAAATCTAAATGTGAAAGTTAATATTTTTTGAGAGATTTTAAAGTACTTGATCTATTTGATGTATCATCTCCATGCTCCCACTCTTTGGGATTGATGTGCTTTTGATTCAGTTTTAATTGTGTGCTTATTGAATTATTAATTGTTTTGGGATGTTTATCCCCACTGGGCGGGTTGGATGGTTAACCACACCTATCACAATAAGCCTACTGGTGGGCTATATACATTGCATTGGGTGAGGTAACCATATTTAAACATTTTGTCCTGGCGAAGCTCGACTGGTGTTACCCTTTTCAAAGTTGGATCCTGATAATACAATAAGTGTTTTGATATGTCACGTTAGTAAGTTTGAGAATAGAATAACTTCCTGCTCTCTGCTCCCTCTGTCCTCAACAAAACTGTGTCGAGCTTGTTAGCACTGGAACGGCCGCGTAAGCCGCTCCAAATGGCCAGTGGACAAGCACTGAAGTTTGCTTAAGAGGGGGAATAATGACTGCAGACCCACTGCGGAGCTAAATCTAAACTGCTGACCCATGACAAGCTGTCCTCAGACCGTGAGAAACGGGCCTCTTTCCATGCCAAGAATGTGGGTGGCCGGCCTTCTATCTGAGGAGTGTGGCCAGTTGCAGCACTGGAGTGCAACGGCAGGTTTTTTATGTCGGATTTCTCTCAGACCGCCGCTGTTATGTGCACGTTGCTTCAGACGAACCCGCGCTGTCATTCTTTGTAATCTGGGTCTATGTGCAGCATGTACACAGGGAAATGGAGCTGGTGGAGTGGGAGGGTGTGTGGGTGGGGGTGGCCTGAGGAGGGGGCGGGGGGGCTGTAATTCCAAAGCAAACACAGTCCACTTCCACTTGTTAGGCGGCTTGAGAAATGAGAAGGAATGAAATGCGACCACATTCACGAGGTTCAGTCACTGGAAATTCTTGAGAATTTTGATTCCACTGGTTTTTGTTTTTGCTGATTCACTGGTCTGACACATAACCCCCCACGCCACTAGCCCATCACAAAGTGTGTAAGGCATTGTGTAGAGTAATGAATCCTCTGTGAGAGCTCTGCTCACAGAGGATAAGAGGCTGCACTGTGCTGTCAGTTTGCTGCTCGCACTGAAGGGGATTTCAGCTCCCCAGGCTTCAAACCCAGAGTCAAGGGGTCACGGTCTGTGCGAGATAGCAGGGGCCACAGTTTGTGTGTGTGTGTGAGCGGCTGTGTGTGTGTGTGTGTGAGTCAAGGCATTACGCCGACACACGAGACGCCATATGTTTCCACCCAGCTCACTGGAGAACAAATGCACCGTCCCTTTTTCATGAGAGTTCCCACAGGCGTCTGTTTTCTCGCTCACCCCATGTGTGGGTCAGTGCAGCCGGGGGCAGTGAGCAGGAGACGTGGTCCGCATCAATTATGTCGTAAAAGAAAAAAATAATAATGGGGACACCTGATTATGATGCCCACGCAGAAAGAAAAAAATAATGATTTAAAAAGTGGGTGCAACATTGCCAGAGGAAACTGGAGGGTTCTTCCTGGAGGATTTGAAGATTTCTTGGAGGGGAGAAAAAGCCTTTGAAGCAGCATTTGACATCAAAAAACCCTCAAACAATGGCACAGCAATTCATTATCAAAATTATATTTTTATGGTATAAGAATGTTTAACAGTTTCTCTTTTCAAATACAAACCTCCGGTTGTAGGGCTTTTATTCTTATGACGAAATGGTCATGATGGCGCTTCAACCCCAAGCGATCTCATTCCCATCAAATTTACATTTTAAATTTGTTGTAGAACTGCTACATTGTGTGTTTTAAATGTAATAAAGTAAAACATAAAACAAGTGATAAACTGATGATAAAAATGTAATGCTTGATCTTGGGAGCCCTGAAAATACATTTTTCAAGAAAAATTCAATAACTCACAGTCCACTTACGAGTTTTTTCTTTCTTCTTTTTTTAGCTTTCAACCGCATCTTATGGTCTTTCTTATTCTAATGAAACACATAAAGTAACAAGACAAATAGCCTACTAGGGCTGTACCGAATGTCTTTTTTTTTTTTTTTTTTTTTACATTTGAAGCTTCTATTGAGGTTTTCGAATGAATGTCGTCATATTTTGGTCGACAGTCACGCTAGCAGCTCTGTGAAACTTTACTTTGGTGCAGTGATGCTTTTAGCAAAATGCTTACGTCAGAATGCTAACATGCTCACAATGAACGTGCTGATGTTTAGCAGGTGTAATGCTTACCATGTTCACCATCTTTTTGCTGGCTTGGTTGTACCAAATGTAATGGCAATCAAACCAATATTTGCCTATAGATATTTCACTCAAAACCACAAATGTCAACCTCGTGATGAGGAAAAGTCAGAGGATCACCAAAGTCAGTTCAATCCGGAGAGACCTCGTATCGAATGAACAATAATTTATTACATGGTGCATGATAAGAAGAATAGTGCAAAGTCTATCCCGATTAGACTCCATCGTGACGCAGTATATCAAAGGGGGTAGTGATGCAAATTGCAAATTTCCCCACTGTGGGACTAATAAAGGAATATCTTATCTTATTACCTCTGCCAAGGCCGAAGGCCTAGGAAGGAGATTATGTTTTCACCGGCGTTGGTTTGTTGGTTTGTTGGTTTGTCCGTTTGGAGGATTACTCCAAAAGTCCGCAATGGATTGGAATGAAATCTTTTAGAGGGGTGGGGTGTGGCACAATGAACAATTCATTAGATTTTGGTGGCGATCCAGATCATGATCCGGCTTTGGGAATTTTTTTTAATAACTCCGGTCAGCCTGTGCATTAACACCACAGGCTTTAGGACATGCGCAGTGTAACTGATGACATTTTCATGACGCATCACCCTACATCTTTCCTTCAGCCTACAGAGGGACAGAGAGAGAATATAATACAATATAAACATTATCAAAATAAATGAAAAAAAAAGCATATTAAGATCCATCCTCAGTCTGGACCAAAGTGGTGGACTGACAGACTGTCATTGCTATCCCTATAGAGCCAACACCATTGACTAAAAATACAAACTGAATACTGAATACTAAAAGCTGAAAAATATAGTGATGGAGTTGTAAAAAACTACTTTGCACTGATGCACTTTCAATTGCTACCTGACAGCCCTTCCTCTGCCCGAGCGGTCGAGCAAAGTGTGTTTACAATCCTCCACTGAGGGAACACATCGTGATCGGTCTTCACTTGACAGATGTTTGCCTCCCAACACTTGGACTACAGGCCTCGTGCACTGTACAAAGCACTGCAGGTCTTATCTGGTCGACTGTTTGCAATGTTGGATTCGTTTGATAAAATTTTGTATAAAAAGGTTAAATACAGACAACGACATGCAACCATGCACACTTTGTTAATGTTAGTCTTCAGACCTTTGTCCACATTCTTTTTATCAGGCTTCTGGAGGCGTCAGTGCTCAGAGTGCGTGGTGTCGTCTGGAGCTGCCTCTTGACAAAGACTGTTAACAAACAACAGAGCCTTCAGATGAATGAGCCATTTCAAACCCCATGAATCCATCCCTCAGTAAGGGGGCCATTCAATTTGAGTCAGACTGAACTTTAAAGACTTCGAGCAACATGCTCATGGTTTACCAACCTATCTCTCTTCTGTGAGCATTTTACAGCAAAAGGACAACGCAGACAGAAGCTATGCAATGGTTTGTTATATTCTTTCTTGACAGAGCACTAATATGCTGCTGTAAATGAGACAACTTTGTATTTCACACTCGTGTATGAAATGTGTGGTTTCCTTTTTGGGTGGAGAAGTGGTCAATAAGTGGTAAGAGGAAGCTGTTCTGTGTCCAGCACCACTTTGTGATTTACATTGATAAGACGTGTAGCACCCTGTCTGGTTTGTGATGCTGTGAACCAAACGGACAAAAAAAGGAGATGTAAAGTAGACGTGTCAGGCTTTCTCTGGACTCGGACTACTAAAAGGTTATTCAGCCCGCTGTCTAAAGACCTGTGATGATTAGGCAAATTAGTCCGCTGACGTATGAAAAAGCAACATGACGTGTGACGAGGGTTGCTGGTGGTCAGAGCAGTAAACACACTCTGCAGCCTGCAGTTCAGTGTGTCCGTCTGTTTACTCTAAAAAACACGCTGGAAAAAAAAGATTTTAGTCTCACTGCGACGACATTTACGGCTGCGTATATTTACTGATACATGTTGGATGGAATGAATGAAATGAAACTAAGAGCGTCCGCCTCCACGGTAAATCATCTGTTGAGTGTTTGAGGGTTATTTATTTGTGCTTTAGAACGTTAACGCCGTGAAACAATCAGAAAATAACTTTTCTTTCTGTCATTCACAGCTTCATCATGCTCCATCTCTCTCTCTTCTACCGCTTGGCAAGCCGACAGCAGAGCCTAATATTACTATTAATGTTATCATACAAAGAGAAATGCTCTCCCCTCGTCCTAAATCGATATTAGAGTACTTCCTTGTTTTATGAATGAAGCGGTACACAAGTTCACGCAGTAGTGCTGTGTGTGTGTTTCATCAATCAGCGACAGTCATCCCTGCAAACTCCACCCTGGAAGTTCTGGTACTTTCAGAAAGTACTACCCCCCAACCAGGACCTTTTTGGGGGGTAAAAAGGACCCATAAAATGTCCCAGGAACTTAATTTAGAAATAAATAAATTCCACACTAACGTGCTATTTAGTACGCTAAAACAGTTTGCGAGATATCTTAGTATGTATGAAACCAATAGTACGCAAATTGCATACTATTTCCGGTGAAATATTACAGTATGCAACGTTGGACACTACAAATATCCCACAATGCAATGCGGTAATGAGGACAACGTTGATAACGGATGTTGATGGACAGCTCTGTAACGTCAATAACACTTCAATTTAACTGTAAGCATAAGATTTCACTTTGCTAGGCGTAATATATATTTTAAATTAATTCAGACTTTGATTCTCACAAATCGTCGTTATGGTCACATGAAGGTTGGCACGGGTTACCATGGCTACCGGCAAGGAGGTTCTCAGGAAGTGACGTCGTAAATTACTGCTCAGTGCGTCCGAAAAGATACATACTGCTGTTTATTCCCACAAAAGTATGTTGAACGAGAGTACACATGTTGAGTATGTAGTGCATAGTATGCGACAAAGCCCCTGATCCCTGCTGCTGAAATGCAATGTGTTCTTCAAAAGGTTCCTAGTTCCGGGGGAAAGCTCCTGCGGTGGAAATGGGGCTTTACAGGTATTTAGGGAGACACATTTTCTTGTTAATTCCTGCAGAAACACAATTGTCTACATTCAAACCTGTGTAAACCTGTAGCTGTAAGAATGTATTAAAGCTGAAGTAGGCGAGATTGGAGCAAATATGATTTAAAAAAGTTATTTTTATAAAAAGGTCGCTATATCGAAACAGTAGTACATGAAATAGGTAACCTGAAAACATCATGTGCCTCTGTGTCCTCCGGTGCTCCTAACGGTACCTGCAAGATTTCACAGACCGGAGGAAAACAAGCCATTGTGAAATCTGGTGAAGCAACGCCAAGTTCCAGTCACATGACCGGAGCATAGCCAATAGGAACGCTCTCTCTCTGAAATGACCTCTGATTGGTCAAAGTCTCCCGTCACGTGCAAAACACGTGAATCACAATATGCCGAAAGGTTATTATGGAATTTTTGCCCAATGATGCCAAAAATATACTGCCTACTGCCGCTTTAAGGTGGTAATTTATTGATTCAGGTGGTGAATCCTCTTTGTGCTTACAGGTCAAACTTCGACTAGAGGTTCAGTCCCCTGCCGAGGTGTCCTTCAGTAACACAATGAATGCTTACTACTATCTTCAGGGCTGCTGCTGCTTTACGTTGCTGACCTCTGACCTTTAACCTCTCTATGAGGATATAAAACAAGATCAGTATTGTCCCATTTGAAGAGTCAGACCACAGCAGACAGCTACTTCTCTTGCATAGTTTTTGCTCCATGCAGAAACTTTAAAACTGATTTCATGTCCTAGGGTGGTAGTAGCTCAGTCCATAGTGACATGGCTTGGGAACCGGAGGGTTGCCGGTTCAAGTCCCCGCATGGACCAAGTACTGAGTGTGAACTGGTAGCTGGAGAGATGCCAGGTTGCCTCTTGGGCACTGCCCTTGAGCAAGGCACCAAACCCCCAACTGCTCGGGGCGCCTGTCAGGTGGTCTGACATCTCCCTCAATAATGCATGTATATAGGTCCTGTTTGTGCATGTGTGTATGTTCTATGTAAAATAACAGAGAAAAATTGAATTTCCCCTCGGGGATTAATAAAGTGCCCTTCTTCTTGTTTTTCCTGTGCTTGCATCTTGTTCAGCAGCAACAGCAGCAGCAGCAGCAGGCTGCTCAGCTCAGCTCTCTCCTCCCTCAGCACAACTTTGGGAAACTAAAGAAAAAAAAAGAGAAACAGCTCTTCCTCTCGCGATAGTAGCTCGCTTCAGCAGCCGCCATATTGTGTGACAGTATTTTGATTCGTATCTGCTGGAAGTGAGGAGGAAAAAGAGAAAAGTGCAGGGCTGTCGAGGGGAGGGGGGGGCTGAAGAAGAGGAGCTGTCAGAAAGTGATTCCCGAGTCTCTGTCAAGCGGCGCAACGCCGAGCCGAGGCTCCTATCCTCCTAT
The DNA here is from genome assembly GCA_916700995.1 of Hozukius guyotensis. NCBI lineage: Eukaryota > Metazoa > Chordata > Actinopteri > Perciformes > Sebastidae > Hozukius > Hozukius guyotensis. The sequence goes on along the minus strand of CAKALU010010383.1, from coordinate 605 downwards.
CCCTCCCCCCTAACGCTGCTACACCGAGGACACTCACACTAGGCCCGGGGCCTCGCTGGTAGTTGGCTCTCCGTCTCCTGGTAGTAGCTGGACTCCTCTCCGGCTTACCTCTCACAGCTCCGCGGCCCTCTGGAGGTCCGGCGGCGGGTCTCGGGTGTTGAAGGCGGCCCGGGGAGCGGCGGCGGCGGCGGAGACGGTAACGGTAAGGTAACGTTACATTAACGTTAACGACACTTTGGTTGGTTAGCAACGGCCGTTAGAAAGCCGTTACTGTGAGACTTTGAAGCAGTTGAGCTTCTTGTGAGATAACCGCTGTTATAAACCGTCTCAGGCTGTTTGAAGGAAAATGGAGAGAAAAAAGTTTTCAGATGTGGAAAAAGTTTTTTGTCTCCTACCAGCCAGCAGCTAGCTGAGTTAGCCGAGGTGTTTGGAGGCTGTTGCCGTCAAATCACTGTGTTAAAGTTTATAACACATTAGTTAACTTTCCCCTCTGAGTCCTGCTTTAATGTGGACATCTGTTAATACATATTAATGGTGTTTTTATGTGAGCTTAACTCTGGCTGGTAGCTTCATGTTTTGTAGCTCATGTTAGCTTAACTTTTTTT
>CAKALU010010373.1:1600-42626 GCA_916700995.1 Hozukius guyotensis | reverse complement strand
TTTTTTTTTTACCGTCGGGTGAGAAAAGTCAAAAGTAAGAGAAAGAAAGAGAAAGAGTGAGAAGACTAAATTAAACCTTTCTCACTGCAGAAGAACTGGAGGACGGAGAGGAGTGTGTGCATGTGTTTTGTCTCTGGTGGTGAGGAAGGGGAGGGGGGGGGGTAGGCTGTAATTACGTTAAAGCAACAGATGTCTCCACATGAAGACGACCACGCAGCGCTGTGCATGTGCATGCACACAAATACACACACGACCACATCACATATGAAATAAGAAAGTACCAAATTTTGTGTCTATCTGCAGCACTCGGGCCTGTGCAGTGGACAGAAAGAGGCCGGTCTGGCCTGGAGTTAGAAACCCAGAGAGGCTCAGTGATCAGATTCAGATTTTAGGTCAGATACTTTATCATCCTCCACAAGATCCAGCTCCAGTACTGTCACCCAGGGGATCATTAAATGTCACTCAGCTTGTTACCAGCGTTTGAATCACTGTCCTTATTACAGTAACTTGTCAGGGTGAGGTTTGGATGTTCTGTTGTAGCCGATTGTAGGGGGGAAAGTTGAAGTAAAGCCACATGGGAAAGGATGGATTTCTAATGATTTACCAGCTACACCTACAAGCAGTCAAATTCTGTTACCTGTGTACTCTATACACGAATCCGGGGAAATACCGGAAGTAAACAAGTCGTCATTACTGTGGTGGCGTCTCCCTACAATATGAGCGTGTTTGAATACAAGCTGTCCTAAAGCCCCAGTTGTGCTTTCAGGACGGACGATTACTTGGACACGAGCTGATGCGGACACACTCGGTCACAAAGTGGTGTGACACCACTTTGGACATGCAGACACTCGCGGATGTGTCAAGCGTAAAGCTTAAAGGCCTTTGCACACCAAGTCTGTATTTATCCGTCAAAAGCCAAAAGAGGGTTGTTTGACCACTCGGAGCCATCGTTCGTCATCATCCAAAATGGCATCTGATAAACATTTACTTCGTCTCCCAGCACAAAAGACTTCACGATAAAGAAAGAAAACAATTCGGAGATGTGGAATTTAAAGGCAGGTTGTGGCAGGTGATCGCAGTTTGGAATCGGGGATGGTCTTCTTGCTAATGTCATTCTTTCATTAGGCCTGTTTTGGACTAGCGCTATCCATTATACCCACGTAATTAATTCAGTTTTGTCACGTATTGCGAATTTTTGCAACGAATACAATAATAAAACGCATCGGACTCAGTGTGCGAGGTATCAGTGCATAACGATTTTTATCGGATGACAGATTAAAAAAAGCGCACACGAAAAATACGGACTTGGTGTGCGAAGACCTTAAGAAGTGTACAATTTTCTACTTTAACCTTTACTTTCCATATAACGTTACTTTTGACAGCGATGTCTCCGAGTTCAGGAAGAACCTGTGCAGTTCTGAGCTGCTCCAACAGTCGTGGCAAACTTCTACTTGCTGGCTTAGCAGAGCTAACGTTAGCGGGCGAAGACACCGTCTAGGGGCTCTCAGTCGAGCCAAATGCGTCGTGGTTGCTCGTAGTGACGGCAGCTGTGTCCGCGTAAAAGCCTTCAATTTTACTTTAATCAATATTAAATACATACTCATCTGTGTTTCTTATCTACGCCGAGCAGTTACCTGAGTTACTACAAGCAACCACTGATGCATTCGGCTGAACGTCACCAGTTAACACGGCTAGCAGACACTGAGTCACTACGACTTGCCACCGCAGTAATGGCGTCGCCGCTAGATGGTGGAACACATAAAAGCAGTCGCCGGATTCGTCGATAGTAAAGTAAGAAAAGTAAAAAGTGAAGTGAGGCTTGTGATAAGCTAAGTATTTGCCTCCATCTGCAAAATCCATATTATTTTTCTTCAACAGCATCACATACAGTCTGATATTAGCTGAGATACATGCTTGGAACGTTCCTCATTTAAAGCCACAAGAACCCTTTAAAGTTGGAGGAAACATCTGACTCTGATACCAATTTTGTTCCCACCTCGTCAAGAGGGTGTCCACACCAGTTCCCATCAATCTGATGCCAGCAGTTCATTCTGTCAGTGTGATCTCCGACAGGCCTCACACAATTTGTTAAGACTCACGGCGCTTAACAGCAAAGCTCTTTTTAATCAGACGAGCCGGGTGAGCTAATTGATTGTGTTCTGTTTAACAGCTGCTGATTTTCACGGCGGACACATTAATGGAATCGATGATGTCGGAAGATGATGGCACACAGAGTGCATGTGTGTGTGTGTGTGTGTGTGTGTGTGTGTGTGTGTGTGTTACCTCGCTGTACAACAATGGCCAAATGAAATACTCTCTCATACTGAAGCAATAATGCGCTTTCATCTTCTAATTCAATTTTAATTCATTTTTCTCTGATGGCCTGTTGTTTCGAGTGAGCACATGAATTCATTTCCCTTTCACGTGCGTCTGATGTGGCTGTCTGAGTCGTTTTATGTGTGTGTGTCAGTCCGTGAGACAGTGAGGAGACAGTGAGGGGACAGTGAAGAGGATGAGGCTTGAGACGGGGCCAGGCTTGTTGCCACGACACAAAACTGCAGCGTCTGGTGGAGATCTCAGAGCCATAAACACAGATGCACGTGGCTGTGTGCGCACACCTGATACACACACACACGCACTGCATGCTCCAGTGGCCATGCGATTACAGCGTGGTGACGGGGCTTCATGCAGTTTTGTCATTACCCAGCAATTAATGGCGTGTCAAGGTAATTACAAATGAACAAGCACGGCAATGATACAATGACTAGGGGGTGTATGTATGTACAGTATGTGAGCGCGTGTGTGTGTAAAGGTGAGTTATAGTTTCTGGCGAAGGAGCAACCTTTCCAATAGCTCCATTAAATTGTGGAATGGACACATGACAGGTTAAGAGATGATAGATAACTCTAACAGCCGCCTTTCTGTCCAGAGTGAGAAAACACTTTTATTTGTACTTTACTTTACAAAAGAAATGATTTTTATCTTCCTCTTATATTCATACTGTCTGACAAACAAGAGACACAAAGTAAATCCAAGCATAAATAAAACAAAAAAAAGATTTGGTAACACTTTATAATAACCATCATATATAAATAATAAATCGATAGTTAATTAAAATGTATTTAATAGTTATTTTTCTGTGAACAAACCATGAAATTATAATTAATAATGTTTACTAATTATTAGTAATGCTATAATCTATGTTATTTTAACAGTTGCTGCACACATTATAACATTTACTATACTATAAGTATTTGTTAATGATTACAAAATGATTTGTAAACCTTTAAGAAATTGTTTGTAAAACATCTATAAACATTACATTTACATTTTACTATAGATATTTTTAACACTTTGTTAATGGTTAATAATTGGTTTGTAAACCGTCTATAAATGTTATTTGGATGGCTATCATAAAGTTGCAACTGATGATTATAATATCTTGTTAAATAGTTAATAAATACTCTATAAACATTATGTAGATATACAGTTAATACTTTGTTAATGGTAAATTCTGGTCCATCTATCTATGTAATATTATATTTATAGAACAATTTAGTAATCATTAACAAATACTCAACATAGTATATAAAATGTTATAATTTGTACAACAACAAACTGTTAATAAATATTTATAATGTAATCAGAATGTAATTGGTATCGTCTCTTATCAGCTATGATACAATAAATAATTTATAAAGTAATTATTTCATATTAAACAAACTAATGATAAAATAACAGAAATTATAGCATTACTAATAGTTAGTAAACATTATTAATTATCATTTCATTGTTTCTTTTTCATTCATTTCATTTTGTTTATTAACGATGGTTGTTATGAAGTGTCACCAAAGTGTTAATTTATTCTCACATTTGGTGTCAAGCTGTGTATTTATGTGCGCAGCTTTCTGCAATAACCTGATTTCTTAAACAGCACGAGGAACCCAGTTTCTGTAATCAGGGCAGGGGGGATTAGAATATTTATTCCAGCTAGAGGTCTCCTGGAGAAAGCTGATTTCTTGGCAATGTATACATGTAACAAGGTTTCCTATCATTTTTACATGTACGCATGTGCACGACAACAAATTAGGATATGGAAAAGCACCGCATGGAAGCAAAATATCTGATTACATGTACAGTCTTCTTATTCAAAATAATTTAATTCAAAGACTAAAACTGAAACAAAGTAGCCTCTAGAAGTCTAAATAAGTCAGTTTCCACAGACTGACCTGGTTTCTTGTGTGTATGTAAATGTGCTGAAATGTGGGGCTCAATCTAACGTATGAATGCAAATAAAACTGGCATTAATTAAAATAGTCGCTCTGTTCAGCATCATCTATAAATTTCACGATTAAGATGTGAATTATCAGTGAAACCCTGAGTGGGAGTCTATCACAGTCAATCTAATATCACAGGGTCGAATCTCAGCATCTGTGCTGAACATCAGTCCAGCAGCTGACTCACAAACTGTGTATTTTCGCTGCAAATAAAATGTCCAGATCTGTTGATTAATTGCTGTCATAACTGTAAACAGCTTTATCTCCCTTCACACTGTCACGCAGTGTTTCGATGAATGTGTCCGTGCTCTTGAGTGGGTGTGAACAGAACGACAGCTCCGAGTCCAACAAACATCAACCTTGATGCCTGCACAGCAGCGTTGAGTTATTGTATCTGTATGTACGCATTGGCTGCTTGTATGTGTGTGCAAACATGATGATGAGTTTGTACAAAACAAGCACTTGCGTGCAGGAAGCTGCAGTGTGCCAGTATAATGCGTCTGTTGCGTGGACGTTTGCATCCATCTTTCTGAGGCTGACCTTGCGTACGTAGCTGACAGCGTCCTCTTCGGTGTAGACCTCGGCGCTGACCCCTCCCCTGCGGCGCCGGGCCTTGACAACGGGGTTGGGCGGCGGGGGAGAAACCTCATCATCGTGCGAGTCCGACTGGCTGTTAGATTTCTGTCGTGCCATGATCTGCTTGCATTCTTCCTGCAAACAATAAGAGGAGAGACGCGGTTGTTAGAGGATGGAGAGACAGCGATAAAAAGGGTGGTTAAAATACAAATAAGCAGATGGTCTATCAAAACCAGTGCCCCTGTTGACAGGAAAATAGATGCAACTACTAATGTAGCTTCCTGCAAGACAAACAAGATAATGTGATCTGATCTGTTATTCTCACAAAGATCACATGAAGACGGGCTCTGAACACCCCGTCCAACATCATGTGGATTCTTAACCAGGTCAGATAACAGAACAGGTTTGTATAAAGCTCAGAGAAAGTACAGTGGACACGTCCCAGTCCTGAGTGCACGCTGTCTGGACATCTGGCTGCTGTGCTATGAAGTAAAAGGCATCAAATATTAATATCTGCACAGGCCTGAACATGCAGAGTGAAGAAGGCTCAGCCAGGTACCCTCCTCCTCCTCCTCCTCTCAGATAATGAACAACAAGGAATAAAGACATCAAAGGGACGACGGCGTGCCTCCGGCTGGCTGTTGTTTCGACTCCTGAACACTCCGCAGGTGTTGAATTATTGATCGCACACTTGATTAACACATTAGCATAAGTACACAATAAAACCACCGTAGGCTCGTTAATGTGCTGCGAGACAAGAGCCAATGGGATAACAGTTTGTGCGAAGGTACTGCTTTGTGTATTTCAGTAACGATGACTGGTGTGCATCTGTGTGTTTACGTCTTTATTTGAGTGCATTAGCGCGTCTAATAGCACGTTGGGGACTGAGTTGGCAGCAGCAGTGTTATCCACCAGCGCGTGTTTTTTGGTACAGTAACATTTTCATCTGTTAGCTGGTTCACTGCATTGCTGCTGCTGCTGCTGCTGCTGCAGTCAGAAATAAACAAAGGTGTCTCAAAGGGACAGGAGTCCTCCAGACAGGCAAGCAGCAAGAGGTGGCACTCTCACACTGCAGTACAGAGAACACCACACACACACACACACACCGACAGAAATAACCAGAGAGAGAGATGATGATGTAAAGGTGGAGGAAGGCAGGCAGCTGGGTGTCTGGTTGGTCTCTCCTGCTCCACGAGCAAGCAAGATTATAACGACGCTAAGTAAACTTTCCTCTTGGTTTAATCACGAGACGAATCCATTTACTTCAGTTCTGCGGAGATTTCTTGCTTTTCTTTTTCTTCTATGACAGTAAACTGAATGTCTTTGACTGCTGGTCGGACAAAACAAGCAATTTCAAGATATCACCTTGGGCTTACACAAAATGTGATCGACATTTTCACTATTTTATAGACCAAAAACAATCAGCAGATTACTCTTTAACGTAAATAATCACTACTGTAGTTGCAGTCTTAGTTCAGTGTTTTCGACAATGACGTTATAAAGTCCAGCCACACCGAGCCGACATCAAAGAACTAGCGGCGATGAAGGCCGACTGCTTCGTCGCCTCACACCGCCTTTGTCTTAGCCAACAAGTTGCATTTGAACACACTGCACAGACTACAGCCGACGGCAAGACCGAGGACGGCGGATATACAAGCCGTTGTTATGATACGTACACGAAACAAAGCGGCTCTGATTCACCACTAAGCTTCATTACAGAGACCTTCTGTGTGCGCCCTCTTGACTTTACTCGTTGGCTTGCTTTCCTCACTTTTGTTTCTCTTCTCGTGCACTGATTCGCTTAAGCTGAACAGCCAATCAGAGCGATTTCTCTCACCGACGGTCCACGCCGGCAATTCAACAGGCTGAATCAGCCAAAAAGCCTCCGACACGAGCGGACTAGAGCTGACGGTGCGGGACACACCACAAAAACTAGGCAATTAAACAATTTACTTAGGTTTTATTAATTTATAATTCAAGTTTATTTTGGTCGTGCTAAGATAATAAATCAGTGCAAATTGTTTAAAGCATTTTGTATTCTATAACCTTTTAATATCTAATGGATTATTGCTCTTTACCAAGGACAGCAATCAATTAAGGAAATTGCTTGTTCACATCAAGAGCAAATGCAGATTAATATAGCGTCTGAGTTCACACCACCTCTACATTTTGGAGTGCATTGTATGACTCAAGAACCACCATTTTCTGTGCAACACAGACATTGAGGCAACTTTTTTCTCTGCAAAACTGGAGAGAGGAAAGGGAGAAGGAGAAAATAAGACCATGAGGAGCAGCTGGGAGCGGAGTGATTACTGAGTGCCTTGAGCAAGGAGCACAAATTGCTGCGGCTTCACTCTGCTCATATACTGACAGACAGAGAGAGAGAGACAACCTGTGACAGAGGGATCACTAAGGCAACAGAGACAGAGAGAGAGAGGAGGTGGCAGTGAGGAGGAGACCGGAAAACTGAGCGCAACAAAACTGTCAAAGCCAGACCTCACGACTCAGCACTTCCCTGCACATTCTTCCTCAACTCTCTGTTTTGATCATCTCAGTGGTAACACAGTAGGGGTCTAAAAAAAAATGATTCACCTATGTATCGCAATTTCTTTTTTGCAATTTTGAAATATTTAATGACAGGATCGATATATTTGCTTCATTTGAGTCTATGCAGAGGTAGAAAGAAGTTACCGCTTTTATTGTTGTAGTCTGAGTAACGTGACGTCACATCCGTTCCGTATCCGTCAACCAAAACAAACCACAACGATGAAGTACAAAACGGCGAAGGGTCCGGTGGATACAACCTGCACTCTCACATTTTAAATCCAATTCTGTCATGGACAGGAAACGTTATCGTAACATGCGGTCAAGCCAACCGCCGCTCTCATCTCCGTGGTCAAATTGGCCGACGCTACAACTGTAGAACATCCGTATACTGACATTTAAGTTAAATGCATTCAATCGGCCCCGATGGAGCTGACCATGGATGTAAAAAAGAGAACGGAGCTGACGGGAGAGCTAGAGACGACCTTGGCGAATTTAGAGGAAGTATACACGTGTGACTACGTCCGGTTTCCAAAATAAGGTGTTCACAAAGGGAACTGTATATACAAAATACATATATGGACATAAGATTGATTGGATGCACAAGAAGTATAAAACATTTAATGTCCCTTATAAATAAAAAATAAAATACCACTAATTTGTGAAGGAAATGTATTTATTCTTTGATTTTTGGGTTGCCGGAAAAAATGTAATAATAATAATGCCTGACAATGATCCTGATATATTTGACTTCAGGACATCGCTGACTACATACATCCTGAAAATCAAACATTTTACTGTATTAATTTAGATATTTTTCAAAGTAAAAGTCCCTAGAAGTGTATGATTCTGAACTTTTTCCCATGGTCTAGTGTTAAAAAAGTTAAAAAAAAAACTGCAATAAATCCTAATATCAGATCGCAATACTTGAAAATCGCAATACATATCGAATCGGCACCCAAGTATCGTGATAGTATCGAATCTGGAGGTAGTGTATCGTAACACAGCGATGCTATAATGATGTGAAACAGCAGCCAGTTAGTTCAGCTCATTCTTTGACTTGGCATCCTTTCCTCTAACGTCTCTCTCAACGTTCTCTGTTTGACTTTGTGTCTCTCCTGACTAATTACATCCTGAGGTTACTGTGACACTTTGCTCGCTGTCTGCGTAAAACAGTGTGATAACGCAGATCACACACACACACATACACGCACGCACTTCTTGCTTACGCAGAGTCACTGCCTGAGGGAACACAGCCAGCAGCAGCATGAAGAGCAGAAGAAGAAAAAGAAGAGGGGAGGTATAGAGCCAGAGAGCAGCATCAAAACACACACACACACACAGTCTCGCAAACACACATGCACAGGCAGACTGCAGGGGGAGAGGAGAGCTCACACACACTCCGGCTTAATCAAGGTGGAAAGGGTCTGCAATCAGGTAACACACTATATACGCTCTCTACAGACGGCAAAGGCAACACAACGCTGCAAATACACGCTCCCGGAAAAAACACACTTACTTATACAAGGTAGCATCTTCACCTTGCAACCACACTTCACATTATTCGACACAGTGTTGTATCCTACTCGCTCCCGCCTTTTATGAGATTACACAGGTTAGCTCCAGGAGGCTAAGTTCGTTAGCAGAGGTATTTACCATGGCATGGAGGAACCCCTGGCCAGGCGTGCTGTACGTCTCTCAGCCTGTCAGAGGCGCCGGGCATCAAGTCAAAGTGCGAGTGTGTCGAAGTGTGCATGGGAATCGACACACCAGGCGCTCATACACACCTGACACACATGTCACACCTCAGCAGCAGCAACAGCAGCAGCAGCATCTCGCCATATTCAAGCACGGCGACCGCTGTGTGTGTGCGAGTAATCAGAGAATCCAAGTTTGTGTGTGTGTGTGTGTGTGTGTGTGAGGGAGAGAGAGAGAGAGCGCGATAAACGCAATAAATGTCCGCGATCCCACCGCTACACAGCAGCTGAAGAACAAGACTACTGATGAAAACACTGATCGCAGCAAAAAGCCTGTCTCTCCATCGCTCCTGCGCAACTCTCTGTCCTCTCTCCTCTCTCTCTCTCGTCCTCTCTCTCTCTATCGCACACACTCACAATCAGCTGGCGCAATGAGCTGCTCCCCTCCTCTCTCTCTCTCTCCCCCCCCCCCCACCCTCACCGTCCCCCGTCACTATGACAACAGGGTACTGTGAGCATCCTGAATAGTTGGCGGTGTGTCTGAGCAGGAAGCAACGGTGGCTTGCACACCTACATTCACCAGTTCTGACGCCTGTCGACAGATCTCTCGCTCGCACATCCACAGTGATTCAGATCGCAGACGGGGGAAAACGTCACTTCTCCCCTCACTTCTGTTCTGACCAAATGGCGTGTGAATGGCTCCAAACATTCCCATAGGGATGCATCATCGTCCCATATATATTCCCTGTGTGTGTGCCAGACGCTGTTCTGTGCCATGCAGTGTCTTCCTCACTTAGGTCAGAGGGTCAAGGCTGCATCAAGTGAGGACTTTGTGTGTCTGGCTCCAACAAGTCCTCGTACTGTTCTTGTTCTGGCCCCGTGTGCTCAAACACAGAGACACAGAAAACAGTTTTTGATGTTTCATAAACTCATCGACAGAGGAGGCTTCGTTAGAACGAGGTGAGCCGAGAACAGCGGCGGCGGAGGCGGAGGCAAACTTTCTCTCGCTTTAGCTCTTCTGTAACAACACACAGTTTGAGGCAGCGCCATTTATCATTTCCAGGGCTATTCACAGTAGCTAAGCAAAACACATCCGCAGTTGCAACTCTTTTACCTTTTTGCTATCTCAAACTAAGGTAGTGTAATTTATTTTAAACCAGGGCTGTCGAAATTAACCCGATAATAACGCGTTATTCGTTTTAACGCCACTAATTTCTTTAACGCATTAACGGAACTTGTGATTTTTAGGTTGTAGTAGCCTCAGTTTTAAAGCTAGAAAACTAGAAAACCTGAGGAATCCATTGGTACTAACCATGTCATGCTGGGTTATCAGGAAGCAGGTTAAATAACGCTCCAAACTCGTGCAAAATTTTGGCGAGGAAAAACTGCCATGGCCATTTTCAAAGGGGTCCCTTGACCTCTGACCTCAAGATATGCTAATGAAAATGGGTTATATGGGTACCCACGAGTCTCCCCTTTACAGACATGCCCACTTTATGATGATCAAAAGCAGTTTGGGGCAAGTCATAGTCAAATCAGCACACTGAGTTAGGGTTATATTTGCATTAAGCAAGCATATTTGTCCACTCCCATGTTGATAAGAGTATTAAATACTTGAAAAATCTCCCTTTAGGGTACATTTTGAACAGATAACAAATGTGTGATTAATCGTGATTAAATATTTGAAGCCCTATTTTAAACCATTTAATATCTTTCCAAAAGCGCAGCGCTCCTCTTTTAAAGCCATCTACTCTATTTTATTTACCAATATATTTTCTACTCTATTATAAGTGCCATAAGCCTATGTCAGACTCCCCCTCCCTCCTTCTCTTCTCTCCTCTGCTCTCCCTGCGTCATCATCGGCGGCTGGATGCCAGCGAGAGAGGACAGGACAGGAGAGGAGGGAGAGGACACGGAGGCGAAAGCAGGACACAGAGGCTCTGTGAAAAAAAAAAGTGAGCTTTCCATTAGAGACACAGCGGCGTGTGGGTCAGAGTCTAAAACCAAAGAATGGAGACGCAAACAATAGATGACACATGCGATCCCGAACCGCGCGCTCTCCATCGCAAGTCATCACCAATTTCAACTGGTTTATGGTTGTCATATTTAAATGGGCCTCTCCGGTTTTGTTCATTCCCTGAAACCAATTTGCACCGAGCAGATATGAACAAAACTTATGACTAACTCGCCCTAATAGCTTATGACTAACCAATAATAATCCGCCCATCATGCTCAGCACAAAAGCGTTGAACCCATCAGAGAGGCTCGCAGCGCACACACATCAAAATATCTTCAATTAAGTTCATTTCTGATATAAGTTATGAAAAACAAGGGAAGCATCCATAAGAGGTTACCTTGGGTAGCCCTAATCCGGAGACCATTTCACTCTCCGCTGCCAGAGCTGAAAGCATGATGCGAGTGAACCAAAAACAACAAGGTGCCGCACAAACACACACACACACACACACAGGTAATGAAGCATGCAGAGCTGATCCACCAGCGGAGCTAACAGTCCACTCATCACTCTGTTCCACACCATTACAGCACCACAATGGACAGAAAGTTCGCTGCTGTATCAGGACTGCGTGTGTGTGTGTGTGTGTGTGTGTTTGCAGCGCTGACCTGCTGGCTATGAAAAATGATGTTCACGATGGTAACTCTCCATCTAACTGCTGAAACTTAACCACTAACAAAGAGTAATTCTAAAACTTACACTCCAGCCAAGTCTTAACTCTGAAATAAACTTGCAGACACCAGCAAGTAATCATGAGTAGACTGTTGCTGAACCATGACAGCAGCAGCTACGGGGAGCTGACAGACTCATAACCTGCTCCTCACATCTCAAGTACAGTTTTCTCGTGCTTGCAGGATGTTAGTGGGAGTTCTTTCAGTATTGAGGGTTCGCTGTTGTTCAGTTCTTTGAGTACTTTCAGTAAATCTATAAGATAAGTTTCACATGGGCGTCCGGCTAGCTCAGTCGGTAGAGCGGGCGCCCATATAACAAGGCTCAGTCCTAACCGCGGCGGCCCGGGTTCGAATCCGGCCTGTGGCCCTTTCCGCATGTCATCCACTCTCTCTCTCCCCCTTTCCAAGACTCTATCCACTGTCCTGTCAATAAAATGCTTAAAAATGCCCCAAAAAATAACTTTAAAAAAAAAAAAAAAAAAGATAAGTTTCACATCTATCTAAGACTGCACCGTGCAGGCTATAAATCAGAACTGAAAAGGGAATTCTTTAGAGCTGAACTTGACAGAAAATGAATCGCAACAATTTCGCTAATCAATGAATCCTTTAAAGGAACAGTGTGTAAGGATCTGGCTGTATTTAGCGGTGAGGTTGCAGATTATAACTCCTCCCGTGTGCCAAGCGTGTAGGATTGCTACGTTGGCCGACTTGAAAATGCGAATGTCCCTCTCTAGAGTCAGTTGTTGTAAGAGTAGAGTGCTTAGAGTGTGTGTGTACGTGGGAAGTGAGTGGTGAAGCAAGAGAGAGAGAGAGCAGCGGGGACAGGAGCGAGTAACATTATCTATTATCTATATTTTTAATTAACCTCTTAAAAATCCGGCCTGGCCGCTATTCAATATTTCAGAGGTTGTAGCCGGCTCCGTTTTAAAGTTAAAGTGAAGATACTGGCATCATATGAAACTAAAAAACCTAACGAATCCATCAGTACCAACCATGTCATACTGGCTTGTCGGGAAGAACGCTAATTAACGCCCCAAAGCTAGGCTAAATTTTGGCGAGGGAAATCTGGTATGGCCATTTTCAAAGAGGTCCCTTGACCTCTGACCTCAAGATATGTGAATGAAAATGGGTTCTACAGGTACCCACGAGTCTCCCCTTTACAGACATGCCCACTTTATGATAATCACATGCAGTTTGAGGCAAAAACCATGCAGTTTTTTGCATGCAGTATAAATGTGTTATTTTGCCTATAGTGTGTGTTCTTTATACTATGACAGTTTTCCTAAAATTGACACTTTTTGTATCGCCAGATTCTTGCCAATACACAGCCCTACAATCATCCCTACAAGTAACCATCCTTAGCTTGATGTGCCGTTTCTGTACGCATCTCTTTTTTCTCTGTTGCTTTACATCTTAGAGCTGTACACCTGACACCTTTTCTCTCAGATTAGCTGGGGAGGGATGCAACGGGCAGATGAGAGAGGACAAAGAAGGACCACCGGGGAAACCATGGGGCCGATTTACCTGTAGGGGCCCCAGGGTGGGCCAGGGAGGAGGTTTAGGCCCGGGTCACTGCATGCACCCCGGGCTGATTTGACAGAATACCCCAGCATGGTGGTGATGAGTGAACACAGAGGCTGGAGACACTAATTACACTGTGCTACAAAACTTGTGTATGGGACATTTTCTATACCTGTGCTGCTAATATGCTAATATGCTAATATGCATCTCTTGCACACACATTTGTAGAGTGATCTAAATAGTCAGAGAGCAGAACAAGAGGAAAAGAAGAACATAGGGGGAGATAATCCAAAGCTAATTCTCTTCTAAATGCTCTCAGCGGACTCAACAAACAACCAAACCCTGCTGACAAATTGTCAATCAGAGGCCTTTGAAGGGACTGGTGGATTTGTTATGATAGGTCCTGGTGACAGCTGAATGGCTGGCAGCGCAGAGAGGCTTCTCATCTTACAGGGGATGGCGAGACAGCGGCTGACTGACTGAGAGACTGACAGACGGAGAGCGAGGAACTCTCCCATAATGCGATGTGATAGGATCTTTCACAAGCAGAGCTGATGCAGCACGGTTTACATTCGTTTTGCTCGTCACGCTTTATGATGTGGAGGGAAGCGAGACACCGATGTATAATCAATGCAACTCTGGCCTACATACAGTAGAGATGTAGAGACACAAAGAAAGAGGTCTGTCTTAGGGTTACAGAGGTTTGTAAAACAGAGAAACTGTAAAAAGCCAGGAGCGAAGCATGAGACACAAACTTATGACAACCCTGTGAGCGTGAGGAACACAGAGGGAATTGATAACACAAACCCAACCACAAACAGATACACGCATACACAGAGGAAGCAGAAACTGTTCAGCATCTGCTCTACGGCAAAGGCCTTCGTCAGCAAAGCCCCGATGTTTTGATGGTTCTAAAGATTATCTGTCCAGATATTCTTGTGGTGTGTTAACGCTGAATTCACACCAGAGCAGCGGCAAAGTGCGGCCTGCTGCGAGCTGCCATGCAATGTCTGTGAAAAGCTGCGGCGGCCGCTCCCCAGCTCGGCAAGCTGCGGCCGTTTGATTCTGCGGCGAAGTGCGGCCAAACAAAATTTGGGAAAAGTTTAACTTTTAGTGGCGAAGTGCGGCAAGAGAGGACCCGCAGCCAATCAGTAAACAGATCCTGTGACTCTTGTTACATATTGACCTATTTCTTCCCACCTGAAACACATGAATGCACCTCCCGGCCACAAAAAATGTAATTATTGCGGCACTTCGCCGCTGCCTGGCGTGAATTCGGCATAAGTTTTATAAATCCCCCGATCGGCTCGGAAGTCCATCCTGGCCACACCGATTTCAAAACGTAAATATTAAACATGTTCAATATTTACAATCGGATCTCCTGTTGTGTGTGGGGAACCCCGAGGACAGCCGATCACATGGTACGATAGCCAATTGTGAACCAAGCTGACTGAAGCGGAAGGACAACAACCGCCGTCATGGCGGCCGTGGCTAGTGCATGAGCTGATGCAAAACCCGAAGCATAAAGTAGTAATAAGATGAAGCTCAGAAATGGAGGACCAACTTGTTGATTTGCGGCAACAACACAAGTGTTTATTTAACATGTCTTCATCATCATTCATGTTCATGAATGCCATCTGTTAGTGTGTGGTGTGCTGGTTTTGGCCAAGTCGTTACTCACCACATTATAGGAACAAAACTATTACATTTATCACAACATGTTGTGTGGGGTCTCTCACATTTTCAAAATCTGTTAAGATTTGAAAACTCTTTTAGTGTGGGCCAGCCTTAAGTTTTGATTTGAGATCACAGAACAGTGCCAAGGCATGTAGTCACCCACGTACAGATGGAGTTGAGGAGTGACGGCTGTCACGCGCTGAACATTTGGTTGCCAGCGCAGGTGGTATGTTGGTATGTGATCAAAGTGTTGGTGGAGACGCATGTGAAGTCATCAGATATGTTCTCACGGAAAGAAAGAGAAAGAGGAGAGGGGAAAGTGAAGGATCTTTTGTTGAAATAAAGCGCTGCAAAAGGAACTTTCAAATTTCAAGTCTTTGCATAAATGTGGCCAGACAGAGCCGGCGACGGCGGTCCACACTGTTGAGCCTTGTGAAGATGCAATTGGCCTGATTCAATAAAACATCTGCCGTGGCAGCTGCCCACTTCATATACTGAGTGACATATCCACACTCACGCATTCAGTCCTGGCACTTTTAGCTGGCGCTGCCTGTTGGACAGATCCGTAATGATGCTGACTGATTAGAAGAATTTGCATAATTTCTTATTATGCATGTCATCGTGGCCAAAAGGACTGCAACAATAAACCCTGTGTATTACAAATTTATTCTCTGTTTATCACTGTTTCAATATCTCTTCTGTTCATGAGAGACAACAAGCGTTTGTATTAATAAGAAACAAACTTGCAGCCTAATTACAGATAGTCCACTGTAAACTGAACTTACAGTAAATAACAGATCGGTTCAGACCGTAGTGTGCCAAAAATGAAGGTTCATGACGCACCGAGCTGCGCTGATGGAGGCGGGGAAATGAGAACACCCATCTGAAGCTACTGTTGTAGGGATCAAAGGCATCATTACCATGCATAAATAGTCAGGATGAAAGAGAGCGAGACGCCTGTTATTTTCCCCTCCATTCACAATGTCAGCTGAGCACCAAAGACGTGTTATTATATCCAAACAAAAGTTAAAGACAAACTAGTCAGACTGATGATTTAGTGAAGTCTGCGTGTGTACGAGTAGAGAAAGAAAGAAAGAAAGAAAGAAAGAAAATGAAGCATGTATGTGGAGGAAGACAGGGGAAAAAAAACATAGCATCAAAGAACAAAACTGTGAGAGCGGACGATGGAGAAACCGAGAACAGAGATTTTCCAGATAAGATTGTGAACGCCGTATGAAATGGATCCTGTGCAGATCTGAAATGAGGTTATGTTAGTCAGGTCTGGGGAACGGGGAGAAAGAAAGAAAGAATACCCTCGGTGATCGAATTGATAGACACACAAAAAAAAAACCTGAACACATGAGAGGAGAGATGGAATAAACTTTGTGAATAAAGGGGCTCATTCAGCACAGGATAGACTACAGTCTATCTAGCCTCTACTGTTGCCTAGGTTACCGCCTCTAGTGGGCGACGAGTGCTGACGAAAGCGGCGGAGAGAGAAGAAAGAAAAACACAGACAAACACGGAGGGTGAAGTGCAGGAGAACACGTGATGACAAAAGTGTATTTTCTGTTGTCTCTTAGTGTTGAGAACAAGAGCTGCCAGAAGGACTGCCAGAAAGACCTTGATTCAACAGAAGTCTTAACATTTTAGATCTTAAGACACTGAGATATAAATATTTTGAGCAACAGAACGCTGATAAATCTTAATAACAATACAAGGTAGAAAATGAAATCCAGATTAAATGGACATGAACCAAATATTGTCCCCAAAGTTACCCATGCGCAGGGGGGAAAGGAGCGCAATAAGCCTCTTAAATAACTGGGACACCACAAAAACATAAAACGTGGCCTGTTCCAATTCCACGAATGACTGACCTCACAACACAAGCACAGATTTGGAACGCTGGACTGGAAACTGGTGTTGGGCAACTGTGGACCTTAGAGGGCTGAAAGCCTGCAGCTTTTTCTTTTTTTTTAATTCTAACCACTTGTATATACCAGGTGATTTCACTGACCGCCATTCAACAACATAACTGTTCAGGTCCTGCTCCTTGAGCAATACAGTAGATCCTTACTATCTTAAAATTAGCTGTGTTTGACCCACACACAGGGACACAAGCATCAGTGATAACTTATTATCTAGACCCTGTTTACTTGGTTTTAAAGTGCGTCTTGGGTGAACGGATCAGAAGTGGACTGCGCTAAATACAAACGTCCGATCACTCAGACCACTTGCCGAGGTAGTCTGGGACGCATTTGACCACATATCTTTTGTAGTGTGAACACTAATGCATCCCCGACACAAGTAGGTCTATCCAGTGGCAGACTCAGGATGTCTGAGGGGCAGGGGCAAAAAAATAAAAAGGCCACCAGCTGCACGCGGTGGGGCACCAGAAAGTTTTCTAGCATGTAGGGCAGCCTATGGCACTGCATCATGCTTTCTCAATTTTAAGGCCACCCTAGAGGGCACTTTATCATGTTTTCTTCATTGAAGGGCACCCTAGAAGGCAATTTATCAAGTTTTTTCTATACCATAGGGGCATCCAAGAGGGCACTTTTGCTGCGGTTTGTTCGAAAATGGTACATGACACGTCCTCAAAACAGTCGTGGTTTGGTTACGCTCAGGCACCAAAACTTAGGTTGAGGAAAAGATTATGTTTTGGGGTTAAAATAAGTATGTTAATCCCGAAAGTTATCTCAGGGGGCGTGTTGTGTAGTAATGTGGGTTTGCGACTTTTTCTGGAGTACGGCAAGGAATAGACCCAGTCGGTATTGTTTTGATTTCTTCTTCTTCTTCTAATTTCCGGCAGACAAGGCACAGGAAGTGCTTTGCTGCCTCCCACCAGTTAAAAAGAACAACGCATTTGGTGTTTGCAAACGGAAATGATGTACGTGTTTATTTGCATATAGAGCGGGGAAGTGAGACAGTCGAGACGCATGTGGAGATGCATTCCAAAAGCTACGTTCACACTTCGAGCGACAGAAGCAACAAAACGGCCAAAGCGTGGCCAGCTACATTGTTGGTCAAATGCTTGTTGACGTAGTTATGTTGTTAAATAACAGGGGAACTGGCTAACAGCATTTTTTTTAGATGGAATTGGATTGGTTGACACTTCACCGCGTCATTGGAGTGCTGAAAAAAGTGTCTTGTCGTGTGAAAGTGACTTGTAGCCTGTTGCTGTGTCAATCGTAGTGTGAACACAGCAAAAGTCTGTGTATGCATACGTTCAAAAGTATAAACGAGGCTTAGTGTGAACTGACGTACTTAGAGCTGTCCACTTATGATCAGATCACGCAAGACGCATGTTAACGCCAGGTGTAAACAGAGCCATAGTGTCATTATGTATAGTACATGAGCACACACACATTCAAAGTGCAAGATGACGGCCTCACGGCATGAACCAAGTGTCACTTTTGGCAGTCAAAGAGCACTTTTTCTTGAAGCAAACCCCTTTTCCTCTGGATGATCAAAATAATATTTTCCTGTCATGTAAACAGAAATATTATGTGGAGCTGTTATTTTTTGCAATCAAGTAAGCAGTCAAATGACAGTGTTTGATGTTTGCTGCATCACATACTTTTAGAAAGTAGAATAGAAAATCCCTCAGAGGACACTATAACGAGAGCCTGCAGGTGGATGCAGAGGTGGAGATGATGGGGCTGATGAAATGCTCCATGCAAGCAGTGAGGATGAAAAGTGTAGCTGCAGCAGCTCAGGCGGCAAGATGGAGCCGGGCCGCGGCGGCTCAAATACATCAACTTATTGCACAGGGTGTGACGGATATGTGATGCAGAGAGTGGAGCATGTCACATGCAATACTGTTTTCCACCAATAACAATGCTTCACCCACCAGACACCAGAGCCCATGTCTACTATCGCTTATTTATCTATGCTAGCTCTTTCTCTCTCTCTCATATTCTCTTCTCAAAGTAAATACAACATATTCTGCATGTTTTTAAGATAAACAAAAAGCTTTGCCGCTCATTTGTTATCGAGCGGGAATACACACAGTAGTGTGCAGTATTGCTACTACTGTATGCTTCTGCTGAGCTCTATCGCAACCATTAGTATTCATGCTGCCTCTCAGACTATGCAGCATTACAGTCCCTGCTAACAGCAGCAGGAGCTCCACTACCAACGCTGTCTCTCTGACTCCGAGGCCACAGAGCCCTGTGAGGACCACTGCTCCACATTCTGACAGCAGACGGATGCAAACACTTTGTGTGTAGGACTTATACGAGGACAGCCTGACCTTGACCTTAAACTCGTTGTACATTCTGTCCTGAAAAGTTAATATGTTGTTGGTGCAGTTTGATCGGTCTGTCTGCATAAATAAATACCAGGGTTATAAATATAATTCACTATACAGGCAAAGCTTTACTTGTATAAAAGAGTATGATCAAATCAGAGGACTCTCACATGCTTACACACATCACTGAGGCGAGGATGGAGACCCTCCTCCAGCTATATCTAAGGTCACTTCACAATCACTTCTCTTGTTTGGAGACTTCTTTAAAAGGCCTAAACTCTCCTCAGGCCAACATCAAAAGCCTAAACAGCTCCATCTCATGCACCTTTATGACCTATTTATAACAGGAGTGAAAGAGCCCATTGTTTAAACGAAGAAATCATATGAGCAAACTACCCACATGTGTCTCTGCTTGATCAAAGCCAAGCTAGGCTAGATTCTGGGACACCCTAGCTTGGAGACAACTTAACTTGCATATTAGGCACAATAACAATTTACCTGTATATTTTTTGATACTTCATGAAAAAAACATTACATTTTGAACACAAACAAAAAGGCTTCTTTAGATTTAGGTAACAAAACTACAACTTCTTTAGGTTTAGGCAACAAAACTACAACTTCATTAGATTTAGTCAACAAAACTACAACTTCTTTAGGTTTAGGCAACAAAAATACAACCAATTTAGGTTTAGGCAACAAAGCTACAATTTCTTTAGGTTTAGGCAACAAAACTACAACTTCTTTAGGTTTAGGCAACAAAACTACAACTTATTTAAGTTAAGGCAACAAAACTACAACTTATTTAGGTTTAGGCAACAAAACTACAACTTCTTTAGGTTTAGGCAAAAAAAACTACAATTTCTTTAGGTTTAGGCAACAAAACTACAACTTCTTTAGGTTTAGGCAACAAAAATACAACCACTTTAGATTTAGGCAACAAAACTAAAACTTCTTTAGGTTTAGGCAACAAAAATACAACCACTTTAGATTTAGGCAACAAAACTACAACTTATTTAGGTTTAGGCAACAAAAATACAACCAATTTAGGTTTAGGCAACAAAATTACAACTTCTTTGGATTTAGGCAACAAAACTACAACTTATTTAGGTTTAGGCAACAAAAATACAACCACTTTAGATTTAGGCAACAAAACTACAACTTATTTAGGTTTAGGCAACAAAACTACAACTTCTTTAGGTTTTGGCAAACAAAATTACAACTTCTTTAGGTTTAGGCAAACAAACCTACAACTTCCTTAGGTTAAGCCAGCAAAAACACCTACAGCAGGAGTCAGTGGAGCAGCTCTCGTGTAAAAAGCATCTTGTTACTGTAGAGGTGCCAGTCGGAGCCGACACATTGGCTGAAAAAACACTGAGCACTCACATCGTTTGCCACAGGGAATGTGCTACAGAGGCTGCCTCTGTTTTAACATTTTCTTCTAGTTAAGATCCATCTTTTCTCTCTACTCGCAAAAGCCTACTCTCCTTTCTGTAGCTATTATCTTTAATAAATGAATGTGTCACCTCTTTTGTCTCTCTGCTCACAGACAGACAGGTACAAACAGGACACTGGCCTTTTATGGGTACTCCTCTCACATTCCCTAATGGACTTTCCTATTATAGGATGAAAAATGAAAGCTCTATTATAACAGTTTGAGGACAGTCTGTTTTGTTTTTAACACATTAGCTAGCTGGGATGTTGTCTGTCTGCTCCTATGTGATGGTGTTACAAATATCAGTTGAAGAGATGCAGCGCAACAAACAAATAAAACAGCACGGTGCACATGAAATGCCAGTACACAAATCAGACAAGAAAATCACTACTTGGTGACTGGCATGTATCATATTCAGGTTAAAAGCACATTATAATTAACAACTTCAAGCTCACCACACAAGATTTCAGGCAACGCAGAGCCCCCACGTTACAAAATAAGACACCTAAATCATACAAAACTTTGTTATTATCACCAACCTTCTCCAGCTTTTCAAAATGCTCCCGAAGGAACTTCATAGGACGCTCAGGCTTAGCGATGCAGAGGTTCACAATGCACTCTTTGAGGATCTGCTGGATGTTGTGCTTCTGCACAAAAATCTCACAGCCCTTCAAACTCTCGTCTTCTTCCAGAGTGGAGGAGGAGGTGGCCATCTTATCTTTTATCTCTGTGGCAGTGGGAGAAAACAGGGTGGACCATGAGAGGAGGGGTAGAACGGGGGGCAAAGGAGGGGCAAAAAGCAGCGCATAGAGTACGATAAGAGGGAAATAGAGGAGCAATGGATCGAGGGAAGGAGGTGAGTGGACGTTTCACACCTTGCTGCTTATGCTTCCTGTCAAGGACCCTTATGACATGAGCTGTTGTCAGGTGGAAATACCCTAAGCACGACATGGCAGTGCATGATGAAGGTAATTGTTTGTAAAGTGTATGTTAACTTGCTGAAGAAGATAGGTTGGTACTGCAGTTATAGGGTTTTTGAGATATGACACCATGAGACAATATAAACTGATCAACTGTAAACTGAGATTTTGCCATTCTGTTTATACCATGGTAGCTATCCATTTAATATATGTGGGTGTTTAGAGTCTATTCTGGGCAATGCTGCATATAAATAAGCAGGTCTGCTTTATGATATATATATATATATATATATATATATAATTTTCTCTATTAATCGATTAGTTGTTTCTTCTATAAAATGGTGAAAAATGTCAATCAGTGTTCCCCAAATGTCTTGTTTTGTCCACAACTCAAATATATTCAGTTTACTGTCATAGAGGAGTAAAGAAACCAGAAAATATTCACATTTAAGAAGCTGGAATCAGAGAGTTTAGACTTATTTTTTCTTAAAAAATGTCTCAAACCGATTAAAATAAATACCCCTGTCTGGTTATTTTATCTATAAACATTTTCTCAGGTAATTAAAAAAAAATACTATGTAGGAATATTTATATCAATATTACAATATTAAATTACATACCCCAGGATAGATGATTTGCCCACTCATATTATTAGTAAAAGTGTATCCCTGGCCAAATGTGCATTCATTTTCCTTTTTATTCCTTTGGGCAGGTGACATAAGGACCCCAAACAAAGAAGGTTATGGTTAATTACCTTAAAAATTGCATGAAAAGCATAACACAGGATATATACACACATCATGCACAATACATGTATTACTAATGCATGACCATTTTATGCCCTTACTACGATTCTTTGTGGATGAAGTTGACTGAACTGGATGTAATGTTATTTGTGAAAGTAAACACTTCAGCAGGAGGCAAAGCAAAAGATATAAAACATGCATGACAGCTGATAATAACTATGATTATGTCAGACTATGTCACTGTATGTCTCATACAGCAAGCAGGAAGCTGAGCAGGTGTAGCTAACTGTTAACTACCACTTCCTCATATGGAAATCACGTCTACAGTGTTTTTTTTTAATGCATAATAAATATAAATCTGTCTGCATGACATATGCCAAGTTTTCTTCACAGCAAATACCAAAAACAAGTGTCCACATACATAATAACAATCTAGCCATGCATGCACAGTGTGGAGAGCTAGTGATGAAGCTGAGCACCTGTTCAGTTGCATGCACTAGACGGCTAGAGCTGCTAGCTTCGCTAACCTGACAATGACAACCACCAAACCACAACGAAGGGGGGATTTACTGCGACGTGACGCTGTGAAGGGCCTGATTTTAACCACTATTTGGTGTTTATAAAGACACGGTCCGGTCGGTGCTGTCGCTGGTGTCCCTACCGTGATTAGTGGAGGATGCTCAGTGAGAAAGCACCTCTCTGGTGGTGGTGGATTGGTGATGTGCTGTTGGTTTAGCCGGGATGCTGCTGCTGCTGCTGCTGCTGCTCTGCCTCTCTGATGCCTCCTCTCTGCTCGCTCTGCGTCAGTCCCGATGACGTCAATCTGTCATCCTCTCGACCCGCAGCGGCTCCTCTCTCGAGGCCAGTGGCGGCGTGCACGCGCAACATCATTTGCAGGTGAAAAATATTTAAAGGAAACATTCATCCTGAAAGAGATGGATGTTTTTTTTTTGTAATAATGAGCAGGTTTTTATCTGTAAATATGAAAACAGACTGTATGCATTACCCCATTTACCCTCATCCTACTATTTTTTGTCATAACTCAGAGGGGATTTATTTATCATTTCAATTTTTCATGACTTTGTCGATCAACTTGTTCCTTATGACTTCATATCATTGTTATCTGATGTATTTTTTTAAAATAATTTTTAGATGCCTGAAGAGATTTTTCAGTAAAGTTAAAGAGGACCTATTATGCTCATTTTCAGGTGCATACTTGTATTTTAGGTTTCTACTAGAACATGTTTGCATGCTTTAAAGGGACTGTTTGTAACTTCTTACACATATAAATCACCCGGATCGGTGTCCCATGTGGGCTCGCGTGTGGCTACGCTGTTCAGACTCAGACTCCAACACAAACTACACGGAAGCACCAAAACCGCAAAGTTCTATCTAGTGAAGCACGTCCGTTAAACAGTGTTGGCCGCGGTCGGAGGACGTGGGGGAGACCGTAGTTTTAGCTGACGTGTGTCGCCTCACTGTTTTGAGCGATGCTCGTTCATGTCTATTTAGAGCGAGCACAAGCGTGAACCCGACGCTGACTTTCGTTGACTTAACGGCCACAGGTGTCGCTGTTAACAAGCATTTCTGATTCTTACAAACAGTCCCTTTGATGTTCAAAAAACGCTTTATTTTTCTCATACCGGCTGTGCTGCAGCACCTCTTTTCACCCTCTGTCTGAAACGCTCTGTTTGAGCTCCTCCGCGAGGTGCGCACACCAGAAAATTACGTCATCACAGCTTTCATCTGATGCGCGCAGGCTCCGCAAGTTTTTCGCGGTGGTTTGTCTTGCACCTCTGAATTTTTGTAACTACGCGCAGACTGCCCGCTGCGCTTTTCATTTTAACATGGATGCGTTCATCGAGGGAAGACTGGCTGAGCAGGTTCGCCAGTACAGACATCTCTACAACTGTTCGTTGAGAGACCACAGGGACAGTCAAATGACATTAAATACTTGGAAAGAAATAGGCAACACACTGGAGAAAGAAGAGGCTTTTTACTGCAGACTGTGAAAGAACATTTATATAAATTTAAAACTTAAAAAAGTTTCACTGAAACACTGGAATGAGCCAATCAAATCTATCATATGTATATTTTTGTAACTGTAGAATTAAAATCCCCCCAGGTCTCAAAAATGAAGAAATTCCCAGAAAAAATATTAACAACATGACGTCAGCCAGTGTCCTCAATGGTAGCTACGGCCCTGACATCAGATATTGGAACAGTGGGATATTGGAACATTTATAATGTCTCTAAATACCAATTCATCATCATCACATCTGTGAACACATCTGGATTTAACATTCAATCAAACTAAAGATTCAATCACTAATTTAATGTCAATAGACCAACCCTGACAAGTGCCACCTGATAACAGGATGAATTGAAGTCTTGAGGTCCTAGAATAACAGTTGACTGTGTTCATACATAATGACTATACTGTGCAATATCACTGAACTAGCAGCACAATGTACATTTTGTATTAAGGCGGATTTTGACTTTGGAGTGTGTGACAAAGCTTGCACTGTGTAGCCAGACTATGCCCTGGAGCAAAGTGAGCTGTGGGCACCAGGATCTGCCTTGAAGTCCTTCATTTCAACTGAATATCTCGCTTTAGTGGTAGCCTACATATTACCAAAATTATTTGGGCTTGCCCACTTGGTAATCCAACCTTTTTTAGGGGATAATAAGTCTGTTTTTTGAGAAATAACTGAAATAATCATATAATGGTGTGTATGTTGTACTCAGTAGCAAGTTTAGATGACTGTTTTAAAATCATAATTATTGTCAAATTAACCTTGCACATGGTGAATTTCAGTTCAGTTCAAGACCTTTATTTGTCCCCGGGGGGCAATTGGTTTTGCTGCAGTAGCAAACAACAACAACAACAACAACAACATCTCATCACAATAAGACAATATACACATACTGTACATTCCCAAGTACTAACACTGAAAAAAGGTGAAACCTTGAAGTACCAAAAATATTAAAAGAGTTACAATATTAAGATAATGACAAGAACAGAAGAACAGGCATGGGTGGATGTGCTGATACTACCTATACTTTACAGAGTTGAGCAGTGAAATGGCCGAGGGTATGAAAGAGAATTTATATCGGTTAGTTTTGACTAATGGTTGTCTGAGGCGGGAACCAGACTGAAACTGAATTTGCACTATTCTAATCTCACTTTACCTCATTGCATTAAAAACTGCAACAAATTTGCATACTTGTCTAATGTAGACTAGTATGGTACCCTATGTTTATATTTTAGTAGTAGTATTGTGGTATATTATATTTATTCTTCATATTTTGTATTCTATATACAGGTGTATACAGTATGTCTTCTAGTGTCGATATCTATCTATCTATCTATCTATCTATCTATCTATCTATCTAAATATAATAAAAAAATATATAATAATAAAATAAGGCGATTTGGCGTTATATGAAACAATTAATTTTGTATTTTAAGAGTCGTGACACCACCTGATTCAGTTTTGTCAACACAAATCTGAACTACATACGTCTTTTTTATTATTATTTATTTTATTGTTTTTTATTTTTTATTTTATGTTGGTTTTGTTTCATTTCTGTTGTCCTTTTATGTTTGGCACAGCTCTTTGTTTATGTTTTCGCTATGCTTCTTTTGTATGTAAATGTTCTTAATGTTTTCTGCTGTTACTATGGATACTGACATTTTTAAATAATAAAAAAAATAAAAATTAATAAATCTGAACTACATATGTCTTTTTTTTTATTATTATTTATTTTTTTTATTGTGTTTTTTTATTTTTATTTTATGTTGGTTTTGTTTCATTTCTGTTGTCCTTTTATGTTTGGCACAGCTCTTTGTTTATGTTTTCGCTATGCTTCTTTTGTATGTAAATGTTCTTAATGTTTTCTGTTGTTACTATGGATACTGTCATTTTTAAATAATTAAAAAAAAAAAAAAAAAGAAATCTGAACTACATAGAGTAGAAGAGGAAACATTGTCAATGCTAATAAAGTTTGAGATTTTGAACCGGAAGCTATCGTAAAGCAGCCGTTTGTTTTGTCGTGCAGCTATCAGGTTGCCATAACGACATTACAAGATGGCAGCGATGGCAGCTGGAGACGAGCATGCAGCCTCTGAAGTGTTGAGAGGACTCGCTCGACACTTAAACTGTCTCAACGAGGACAACAAGGCGACCAGAAAGAGAGCTCTGGAGTTCATAAAGAGGGAGACTGTGGATAAAGGACTCTCCAGCAGCGTGTTACAGGAGCTTTTCTCTGCTCTCCTCAAGCCTCTCCTCAACTGTCTGTCAGACCCGACGGAGAGATGCAGAGAAACCGCCATAACGACCATAACAGAGTTTATCCGGTGTGTCCCCAAACCGGAGGAGTCTCTGCCGTATCTCATGCCGTGTCTGGCTCAGAGGCTCGGGGAGAAGGAGCTCCAGGAGCCGGCGGAGGAGCTGCGGCTGTCGGCCGTGGAGATGCTGAGTCTGACTGTGAAGGTGTGTGGGAAACATTTAGCTCCGTTTCTCACCGACGTGATCAACATCCTGCAGAGAACCATAGTGGACCCGTTCCCGGAGGTCAGGAGAGAAAGCTGTAAATGCACCGTGAAGTTTGCAAAGTGTTTGCCAGGTTGGTGACAAGTTATCTGTTGTGTTGCTATGAGAGTCTGTTGCCATGGTTTTAGAGAGCTTCGAGGAACACACAGACGTGTTTGCGACAGAAAAGCTCGCTTTCTCGTAATGTTACTGGGCAGCTGTCTGGCCCATCCATCCATAGGGCCCACATGGCCCAACTCCACAAATACATAATGAGGTTGTGTCATTTCAGGTAAACATCAAGGTGTTGTTTTGGTGATGAAACGCTTGAATTGTTTCTCATCAACAATCAATGTTCCAAAAGTTTTAGGCAAAAAAAAAAAGAAAGAAAAAAATACATCCATGGCCCATCCACCCATATGGCTCACCTCCACAGATACATAATGAGGTTGTGTCATTTCAGGTAAACATCAAGGTGTTGTTTTGGTGATGAAAAATCACGCTTCTCATCACTGTCAAAAACTAGAGTTGCAACAAATAATATCGATTAGCCTAATCTGTCACTTACTTTTTAGAATAATTATTTAGTCCAGCGGTTCCCAACCTTTGCCAACAATCAACATTTGACCCACTGTCACCAGATCTAAATGTCTATGATTTATGACAGGTCAACCATTTTGTGTTAACTTGTTTTATCTGATTAATTTTAGATGCTTGAAGAGATGAGATTTTTCCAGTAATACAGAAGTTAAAGAGGACTTATTATGCTTATCGTGCATCCCCGCCCCCTCGAAAAACCCTGTCTGCTCTGATTGGTCAGCTGGCCCACTGTTGTGATTGGTCAACTGAACCAAGCTTTTTGGACTCCGCTCTAACTAGAGAAGTTTCCTGTTGTTGCTAGAGAGTCTGTTGCCATGGTTTTGAGAGCTTCGAGGCACACACACAGACGTGTTTGCGACAGAAAAGCTTGCTTTCTTGTAATGTTACTGCTCAGCTGACTGGCCCATCCACCCATAGGACCCACCTATATGGTCCACCTCCACAGGTACATAATTAGGTTGTGTCATTTCAGGTAAACATCAAGGTGTTGTTTTGGTGCTGAAACACTAGAATTGCTTCTCATCAATGATCAATGTTCCAAAAGTTGGAGGTGTTTTAGTTCCAGTTACTTGCCTCCCATCACTTGTCTCAACTTGGGTTGCAACAAATATTATCGATTAGCCCAGGGGTCAGCAACCTTTACTATAAAAAGAGCCAAAAAATCTGTCTGGAGCCGCAAAACATTTTAGCATTGTGATGAAGGTAACACAGCTTATAGTCTAAATATATAGTATATAAGTCTAATGCAGTGAGGGCCAAAGTGCAAATGGGGGCCACATTGAAGGAAAAAAAAAAGGAGATTTCGAGAATAAAGACATAATATTACGAGAAAAAAGTTGTAATGTTACGAGAATAAAGTCATAACTTTACGAGAAAAAAAGTCGTAATATAACGAGAATAAAGTCATAACTTTACAAGAAAAAAATTTGAGGGCGTTTCAAACTAGCCGTTATGCAAATTATGTTACTTAGTGACATCACCACGTTACGGGAGAAAAGGCGGGACTTCAATCTAAGTGTTTCATGTGCTTGAAACCTCTCTGCAGGTGCTCTCTTGTCAATCAAAAATTCCGAGTGATCGGTGCCGGACTGTAATTCAGCCTTTCAAAGATATTATATCAGTGTATCACCCGGCTCTACAGTAATTGAATTGAATGGCTGTTTCAACTCTTTCTCTTCAGAGCACTTTCACATGCAGGCCGAGAGTCTTGTCAAGCCTCTCATGCAGACGATTTCTCACCAACACTCGCGGGTACGAGTGTCCGTCATCGAAGCCACCGGCGCTGTCATTCAGCACGGCACTGGGAAAAACGTGGACGACGTGCTCTCTCACCTGGCGCAGAGACTGTTTGACGACTCGCCTCAGGTTCAGTTTAAAGCAACCAAGCAATGTTAGAAGTCCAAATGTGTGCTGCGTATCAAGTTATTCTTATTCTTTCTCTCTTTTGTTCCAGGTGAGAAAGGCTGTGACTGCGGTCGTTGGGGATTGGCTACTTCACATGAGAGACCGATACTCTTATTTCCACAAACTCATCCCACTCCTGCTGAGCGGTGTCGACGATGAGATCCCAGAAATAAGGTAAAAGTCGACACTGTCATACCTTTTTTCTTTGCTTCATGATGCAATGTATCTGTCATATGCTACAGTATATATTCTTCTGGTTCGTATACTAATATTTTACAAATACCTCACGGAAGGATTCTAATGTTAAAAGGAAACATCACATAAATATCTACAACATATATGTAAAATACAGAGCATAATATTGAGAGACAGACGGACAGTGACACGATGATCTGTGTTTCCACATTCTCTCCCTGCAGACTTCTAGCAGCTGAATTATGGAAGCAGGTCGGCGCTCAGTGGGAGACGGAGAATGAGGACGAAATCAAGGACAAGATGGACTTTCTCCTCGCTCCACCTCCCTTCTACCCGCCAGGAGGTCAGTCCCAGTCGCCATGGTCTATTTGATCTTTTTCTCACACTATCAGCCTTGTACCAAAGAAAAGTCGTATTAATATATTGTGTGAGTTACTTCTGCATGAGCCATCTTCAGTGTCCCATTTAATTAAGCTAATAACTAGCTGATTTCAAGATGCATAGATTTAAATATGAGAACTTTTCATCCAGTAATTGTTTGGTTTTATAGTAGGTCTATGTACAGGATTAGGTGGTAGCCTTGAGAGGTACTATTACTACCGCCACCCAAAGCTCTTATTAGCATCCATTGTTGCTATTTTTCAACAAAGCAGCAAGGAAGAAACTGTATGTTGAACCTGGGTGATGGAAGGACCAGACTGTCTAGGCCATTGCTTCCCAACTTGGGGGTCCCGACCCCCATTAGGGGTCGCCAAAGCTTCACGGGGGGTCGTGAGGCCTTCTTGATTTTAAGGGGTGTAAGACAACTTTTTTGAATATAGAAAACCATCAGAGAGAAGAAAAAAGAAGCCTATTAAGTATGTATGATTGTTAAAAAAAACATTTTACAGATAGTGAGTAGTATTAAAAGTTCCTCAAAATAACAGGAAAACTACTCATCTCTGATACAATATTCAAATATCTGCTCAAAATTCATTCAAATCACTCATTTTACATAAACGTCCTGCAGTTACTGTGTTCACTATGTGGGTTAATTGTAAAGTGTATCAGTTGTTCTGTACTGTTATTGTTATGCATTGAATATAATGAGGGCGGCACGGCTCACAGCAAGAGGGTCGCAGGTTCAAACCCGACTTGTGGCCCTTGGTTAACCTGGGTTTTCCCCGGGTTCTCCGGCTTCCTCCCACAGTCCAAAGACATGCGCGTTAGGTTAATTGTTGACTCTAAATTTGCCCGTAGGTGTGAATGTGAGCGTGAATGGTTGTCTGTCTTTGTGTGTCAGCCCTGTGATAGTCTGGCGACCTGTCCAGGGTGTACCCCGCCTTCACCCAATGTCAGCTGGGATCGGCTCCAGCGACCCCGCGACCCTGAATAGGATAAGCTGTTAAAGATAATGGATGGATGGATGAATATAATGAAATATCCATAAAATGTGTCCATAGTCAGGGGTCGTCAGTTTACTCAATGAAAAGGGGTCCATTAAGGAAAAAGGTTGGGAACCACCGGTCTAGACAGACCTGATGTGTTCCCAGTGAAGTAAACTCGGCAGGAAAATCCTTTGGATCCAGCTTAAGCTCAGGCTATCAGCTCAGTCTTCCGTATATCCTGTGAGATTATCTCATTGGCTTATCTTATTGGAGGATTGATTTAGGGGCAGTCTAACGAATGGTGTCTGAATCCCGTTGTTACAACAGAGCAAAGCTTCCTGCTGGTGCGTCGGCTTCACTGGTCTCTCACCATGCATACAATGAAATCCCTAAAACACCAGTCAAATACATACTGTAGGTACATTTTGAATGTAAATGTAATCTCTCTACACATTTTGGCTGCATTAAATCATCTCTCTTTACGACAGGTGTCCAAATTTATAACGTACAGTAAAAATGATGTCTTGTATGACATCTTAGTTTTCAGGGCAGGCAGCGGCTTGGAAAGATAAGTGTCAGCCTCGGGGGCCGGGAATGAGTGTGAACCTGAACATGGTCACCGTGACTTGCCTATAGGGGCAGGCTCAGTGTGTGTGTTTGCAGTTCCTAGGCTTTGAGTCTTGGTTAAAGACCCTATACGTGTCCCACAGCTACACATGGATGAATACGGGCTCTGCCTGGGGAAAGGAAAGGAAAGGAAGAGGCTCTCTCTCTCCCACTTTGTCTTTCTCTGCCTTTGCATCATAAATCTGCCGGGCCTCCCAGTGTGAAGAGGTCACTGTCAGACAGTGAGAGACGACCAGAAAGGGGCTTGTTTTGTCTTGTCCTGGTGTGTTTCTCTGATTTATCTCTGTCTTCCTTTAGTCCTCTCTTCCTCTCTCATTAGTAGAAGGAGAATAAGGTGGGGCAGAGGAGGGGGGAGCGTGGGTTTCAAATGTAGAGGGCTATTTGAGAATGTCTTTCACTTGCTCTGACAAGTCCCTCGTGGGGAAAATCTCAATCGTAAAAAGTTATAGGTAAAAGACGTGATAAGTCGGAGGCCAGTCGGCAGACATTTGAAAACCTGTGAATCAGTGATATTTATTGTTCCGTAAATGCTGTTTCTTAGAACTTGTGGAATTTTGTAATCTATATTGTCGTAAACTATCTGAACACTCATAAAAGTTAGATAAATAGATCACACACAGACGATGTAATGGAGCCAGAAAATGTGTTGCAGCGAGCCGTCATAAACAAGGTGCTGGCTTTATTTATATGTCATTCAGATACTTTTAAAGAGGACCTCTTATGCTTTTTCTGTTTCCTTTAGTGTGTTATATAGTTTTTTGTGCATGTAAAAGGTCTGCAAAGTTACAAAGTCCACGCCAAAGGGAGTTACTCTCCCCCACAGAAACAATGCTCCTGAACTGCCTGAAACGCCTCGATTGAAGTCCCGCCTTTTCATTCGTAACGTGGTGATGTCACCAAGTAACACATTTGCATAACGGCTAGTTTGGCACGCTCTCAAACAAAGCTAGTTAGAGCGGAGCTGGAGCGGAGTCCGAAGAGTTACGTTCGGTTGACAAATCACAACAGAGTGGGCCAGCTGACCAATCAGAGCCGACTGGACTTTTCAGGAGGGGATGGGCAGCAGCTCAAACAGAGCGCTTCAGACAGAGGGTGAAAAGAGGTGCTTCAGCACAGCTACATTAAAGCATGCAAACATGTTCTAGTAGAAACCCAATATACAAGTATGAACCTGAAAATAAGCACAATAGTTCCTCTTTAATGAAAATCAACAACTTGCCCATGTCGGGGAGATTGTGGAAAGCGAAGTACTTCACTGACTGAAGGAGAGAAAATAAGCTCTTCAAAAACTGATATGAAAAGGTGAGTGTTCTTCATTTTCTCCTCCAGTGGAGCGTCCAGGGCTTGGCTGCAGAGAGCTCGTGGTGAGGAACCTGGGCAGGCTGGTGCCGGCCATTAGCCACGACATAACCGACTGGCTGGTGCCCACGCGGGTCAGGACCTCTCAGCTGCTCTCCGTGCTGCTGCTGCACGCCGAGGACCACAACACCCAGCATCTGCAGCTTCTCCTGGCCACCCTCTACCGGGCCTGCACCGACGCGGAGAAGGACGTGGTCCGCAATGTGAGTCTCAGAGAGTCAGTCATCTGATCAGCAGGATGTTATACATCATACTGTACTATCCTTTTTTTAGATCAGGTGTGGTGTTTAGTAATGCTCGACCTCTGCACAGAATTGTTTTTGATCAGTTATCACCAGACAGAATCCTTTCAGGACACATCTGTTGAGCTTTAAACTGGGCCGAGCAGCGCTCAAGGATGCACCTGTTTACATCTGTAGATCTTTGATGTGTGGCAGATTTAAAAAGGACTTCCTGTTGTCCTTCTTTACACTCCCTAATGCCTCTGTATCTCTTTTCCTCTCTCTATGTACCCACATCTAGTGCCTGGCAGCTGCTAAACTGTTGGGGACCTTTGTCCCTCCTGTCGTCTTCCTGAAGTTGCAGCTGGATCATGTGACAACCCCCTCGTCTTCCTCTCACCCCTGGGCCCCCCTCATGGTGCTGGCTGCGGTGCTGGGAGGCTGCTCCAAAACCCTCCTTAAACCGCACCTTGAACAGATCGCCAACACGCTGGCCCAGCCCGATGTCTGCCAGGAATATCAACAGGTCAGCAGAGGGTTTGATTGTGTTTTTTTTATTTTTTATATTTACCTGAGAATGACTGTCTCTTTGACAGTAACGCCATCTACCCCATTCACATGCAGTACAACCACATCATCTTCTACTGTTGTTAACTGAGTAGTTTCAATGAAGTAGGCAGAGATCAGAAGTTCACTGTTGGAGGGGAAGTGTTGCTGTTAAACATATTGAAACATTAAAGGGATAGTTTGGGTGTTTTGAAGTGGGGTTGTATGACGTACTTATCCATAGTCAGTGTATTACCAACAGTAGATGACGGTCGGCACACCCCCAGTTTGGAGAAGCAATGCAATGTACTGGGGGCGTGCCGATCGCCATCTACTGTAGATAATAGATAATAGATTATTACTTCATACAACCCCACTTCAAAATACCCAAACTATCCCTTTAAAGTCAGACTTGTTTTGACAGGTTTTCTCTGCCCTCATGGGTTGCCATGTCTTGATTTCCCCCCCTGATCTGAGTGCATCAGCTGTTTTTCTTTCCCAGTCTTGTTAGGTGATCTTGGCAGTGTCATTAGGTCATTTTTTACTCTCCCTGTGTACCTTAACACGCTTATTATTGGCAGTGACAGTGCAGCAGTCATACTGTATATGTCTTGCCTAATTTGTCCGTTATTGAAATATGTTTCGTGATAAGATGCCACATCTCTTGAAAGGGCTTCAGTTGAAGAGCCTTTAAGAGTTTTCAATAGCACTACTGTACACGGCGAGTTCAGCAGGTTCACTGTTGAGTAATTCTCTAAAGTGCCGACCTTGCTAAAGTGACAGTCCGGCCACATGGTGTTTTTCTAATCTAACATTACATGTGTCTGATCAAAACGACTCCGCTCACACAATGGTTGCACGTGTCTTTTTGTTTTTTTTACATAGCAGCAATGATTAAAAATGCCTTTTGATTTTCTCTGCAAACAGTCTTGCCAGTGGAAAAATCCCATCGAGGTCGGAGCAGCCTGTTCCCCGCTTCCTTTTCTCTTGTACTAAATATGTTTCCCTTTCAGAATCAAAATAACAGTTGTCTGGCCGAGAGCTATTTTCTGATCCTGCCGCGCTACAGACTCACCTATACCCATGACCCCACCCCCCCCACCCCTCCCAGCGAGGCCTGCAAGAATTTCCTCCCTGGGATAATAATAACAAAAATCCACTAATTTCACGTGACCCCTGCATGGCTGCTCTGACCCCTCTGAGCAGACGAGGCCTTTGTTTTTTTTTATAGCCATGTGTAAGGTCTCCGCGCCGGATTGGAGTTCATCCGCGGCATTAAAGGAATCCCTGAAATTTCAAAGCCTGCCCGATCAAGGCCGGTGATAAACGGCAGGGAAGTTGACCCCCTTCTGTCCTCCCTCGTCGCTATCCGGCGGGGTCAACCGGAGAGAGCGCTAACAGGACGGGACGGTCACACGTTGTCGCACAGATGGAGGCAGACCTCTGCTTCCTCTCTGTCTGTTTCTCCATCTATCTCCCTCTGTCCGTCTCCGTTTCTGACGGCAAAGCACACAGCGCTGTGATTCAAGGGCTCACCCAGACAAAGCACCTGCAACATTCTTCGACAACAGGCAGGGTTCATCGCGGGGAGCAGGCCCAGATCACTGTGTAGCTGTAAATAACACCCCTGGAGACAGGAGCACCTGCATCCCTCTCTCTCTCCCTCCTTCTCTCTGTGCCGAAATGCTGACCCAGAATATTGTGCACTCCCTTACCGCACTGTTGCTCAATCCAAAGTGTTGGTTTGCCCTCAGATGCTTCATATGGGACTGAATTATGGTTTAATTACCTGCAGACACACAAACAAAGACGTGGAAATAGCAGACTCAGTGCCCTTTTTTTAAAATAAGGCATCTTACAAGACGTGCGTTTGGATCTGACTTGACAGAGTTATGTGCCACTTGAACCAAAGGCAGGGGAGGAAGAAAAAGTGAAGTTTGACTTGGACAAAATGAGGCCTGTTAAGAAATGAAATATAAATAATCTTCAAAGTGAACGGAGGCAGGGGGAACTGCAGGGCTCTGCGGGGAGTTTGGGGAACAAGATGAAGATTTGGTAACTGATATACGACGCTTCTGCGCCAACTCTTTCAAGTCCCTGTTTTCTTTTCTTTATTTCAGTAGGGGGAAAAAAGGCAGCTTGCAAAAATAAACGGCAGATGCTTGGGCGAAAAAATAAAAATATCGGTCGTAAATTGAAGATGATGTCAGGGGTTTGAGGGGAAAATCAAAGGCGGTTAGAGAAGCCGTCGCATTCTGAGGTGCACTCTGTAGTTTATATATGGTGGTGTTTGCTTATGGCTTTCTTTTTAAAAGGGGTATTCCACAGAGGATTAACAACACACACACACACACACACACACACACTTTACACAGCTGAGTGTCGCTGTGTTGTGGTTTGCCATGGTGACGGGGGCATCACAATATCTGCAGGGCTGGAGTGAATTGGAGTACCAAGAGAGAGGAAGAAAGACAGTGAATTAGCAGGAATATTTACAACCAGGCTTGTTAACAGTGAATATGCTGTCTTGGTGAAACTGTGCCTGACCTACAGTAGCCTAGAGGAACAGATCAGCAGGAGAGCGGGGATAAAAAAAAAAGACTCTGTGTCTTTTCATCTTGGAGAAACTTCTGCACTGGTGTCACGACGACCTGCAGTACTCTGCTGAACACACATACGTGCTGCCCCATACATCTCCAGCATGCCTGCCCTTTGTCATGAATGACAGCTGCAGAGGTGAAGAAAGGCAGCACAGCAAACTTTACCTGACTATAAGAAGGGGGTCGGCATCCCATGCACCGCCCCGGTGTTTGTTTCCCTGTTGCCGTAGCAACATCAGTAGCTGTGGGGGGGGGGGGGGACGTGGGCTCCCCACTGGATAGGAATCCATCGCCTGGTACGGCTCCTTAAAGTGGAGTCGTATGTGTGTGTGTATGTAATTGATGTATCCAGTGGTGGACAGATGCACACACACACGCTGTGTAACGAGGCCCCTGGAGCGTGCCCAGGCCAATGAAACCAGGTGTATCTCGCCTGGCTCCAGGTGGTGTCCACCTTGTCATTACACCGCACCACTTTTTCCGCTCTCACCTCTTTCTCTCTCTCTCTCTCTCTCTCTCTCTCTCTCTCTCTCTCTCTCTCTCTCTCAGCCCTAATGGTTGTTTTCTGCACATGTATAATATGTCCGTCTAATGTGTGTGTCTGCCACTGTTTTGTCACGTTATTTCCACTACTGCCTCCCCGGAGCTCCCGCCGTGTTTATGTGCCAGTGACTGGCTTGGCCGTAGGCAGGGATTTCTCCCCACCCTCCCCATCAATGACTGCGCGAACACATTCAAACAAGAGCGCACTCAAGTCGCTGCTGCTGCAGCTGAAGTCGTGGCTGTTCAGGGAAGTTTAGCTTCAGGAAAAATGTGTTTACACACTTAACTGACACCCTGGACTTAAGATACGCATAACAGGCTTTTTCCAGTGTGTGTGTGTGTGCTCAACACTCTGTTGCAAAATGAAAACATTTGCACATGTAGCCTCGCAGACTGGAAGTCCCTTAGCTCTCTTTCCTCTTTTTTTAACGCTCTGAGCATCTTTACTTGGCTTAACACTTGTTTTCCTTCCACGTTAATGCCAAGCCGTGCT
The DNA here is from genome assembly GCA_916700995.1 of Hozukius guyotensis. NCBI lineage: Eukaryota > Metazoa > Chordata > Actinopteri > Perciformes > Sebastidae > Hozukius > Hozukius guyotensis. The sequence goes on along the minus strand of CAKALU010010373.1, from coordinate 5,809 downwards.
GTTCAAGAGCTACTTAAAAAATTTGTGAAAAGATAGTGCGCCCCCTAGTGACGGAGCTCTGGGATTTGTCGGGCGAGCTCAGTGAGTGGAGTGAGGGAGATTATGTGGAGGTTGCATTGAGTATTTCTCGCTCACACACACACTTGAGTCCACCTCGCCGGCCAACTCCTCATCACCAGACCAAAGTAAACACCTGGAGGGCGCTTTACCAGCTCTCAACATACAAAAACACACTCTCTCTCTCTCTCTCTCACACACACTTACCTTACCTTCCATCCCCTTCCCCCCTTCCCATCCAGCCCTAATGACAGGCTGCGAGAAAACAGGAAAAGAGGCCACGATCCCAGTGATGGCATAGAAATTAGCCTGAGCCGCAGGTCTTTGTCTAAACATGAGCTCACCGCAACACTGGCTGACAAGTGACAGCAATCTCACACACACACACACACACACACACACACTCATGTCCGGAGATGGAAAGTTCTCACTCTGAGTTATTGCATCTTGTCGATCACTCACAGTTATTTCTTGTGTAAAACAAGAGACGGGGGGAGCCTGTGTTTTGTGGGAGAGAAAGTGGAGCAGGACTGAGAGAAAGGAGATTGTGAATCGTTGATAGACAGGGCCAACATTCAAGGCAAATACTTCTCACAGCACTCTGTTATAAACCAGACGATCTTATAATGCTTCTCCCTCATTCCCAGGTGGTGTACTTGGAGCAGTTGTTGGCCTGCGTGGATGCGCTGCTGCGTCAGTGCGAGTCGGACCACGGCTCCGTCAGCCTGCAGCTGCTGCAGGTGCTGGTTGCCGTCCAGAGCCTCTCCACCGAGCCACGTCTCAGCGAACAGGTGAGAAAGCTCCAGCTCCAACAGTTGGAAGACGTAATCCCAGATACATCCTCCCTGTGTAATCCGTCAATTCTGCTTCGACATTGCACTTTTTTTTTCTCACCCCACTTCAATTTTAGTTTTCCATCCTTTTTTTTATTAGAAAGGTAAGCAGGTTTTATGAAGCAAGAGAGTTATTTGAGGAATGTCAGCATTTTGTGCGAGTTCAAAGTGGGCATGGCCAACTGTATGATTACCCACTTAGCCAGGGGAGCTGAAATTGCACCTTTGGAGTGGAACTTTAAATCCAGCCCAGGGTGAAAGGAGGCGGGTGAAAGGTGGAGAAAGACAGACAGACAGAAATAGAGGGAAAAAACAGACAGGGAGAGATGAGTTGTGTTTCTTAGCAGGTGTGTGTCATCGTCCCACTCCCCATTTGAGGCTCCATAACGCCTCCTCGGGCCACAACAACCGAGCCATATGCAAGTAACAAGCTTTCCTGTTGTGGTCAGCCTCCTAAATTCAAACAGGAACAGTGACAAGTGAAGCCAAACAGTGTCTGAGGCCGGCGTGTCGCCGAACTGCTCGTCGCCGTAGGAGGCTAATGACAGAGCGGAGAGGAGAGCGGGAAGGGATTGGCAGCGATGCTTACCAGACACCACATGGGCCACCAGTGTGTGTGTGTGTGTGTTTATGTCTATGTGTATGCTCAGACAGGGCAGCAGTGTGTTGGAGAAGAGATGAGAAGGAATGGATTAAGAGAAAGAGAGGGGAGGGTGAGAATGGCCTTGGGCATTCCCGGACCCAGAGGAAGAGCGGAACTTGTTTTCCCAGAAAAAGGGGCACGTCTTTCCCATCAGGGTTGTCTAGCTCTCTTCTGAAGGGGCCGTTCTGTGATTCAGACATTGTCTCTGTCCCTGTCCGTCCCTCAGGGACTATGAAGGGAACTATGAAGTGCCCTTAAGGTCAGTTCCCCTGCCCTAAAGAGTCAGCTAATTATTTACTCTCCTATCTCTTCATCCCTGCCCTTTCCTCCCAGCTCAGCTTTATTGGTATGTGTGTCTGTCGGTTCCCTGTGCCTTTGTGACATCCTGTGTGTCTGTCGGGGTTTTTCGTTTTCTAAGTGGTTTTATTTGTAAGACCTTGTCATGTCTGCAGTGTTGTTCTTCCCATGGTTTCACATGATGGTTTTTGTGCCTCCCGTGTGAGCGTGACCCGAAGAATTCCTGAAATTACGAGAAAAACAGCTGTAATTGTTTGAACTTGAACACAATACCCCCAGCTCTTCTCACATTCCCTCTGTCTCTTTGTCCTTTTCTTTGACTAACTTCTATAATATTTTACATATAGATTGCAAGTTTAAAAATGTGTCATTGATAGGGCCGTCAAAGATAACGCAAATTTGTTTTAATGCCACTAATTTCTTTAATGCAATTGATCTCTCGCAGGTGGTAGCGGGCTCAGTTTTTTAAGCTAGAGTGAAGATACTGGTATCATATGAAACTAGAAAACCTAGAAAAACTAGAAATCCAGTGATACTAACCATGTCATACTAGCTTGTCGGGAAGGAGGTTAAATAACGCTCCAAACCTACGCGAAATTTTGGCGATGAAAAACTGTCACGGCCATTTTCAAAGGGGTCCCTTGACCTCTGACCTCAAGATATGTGAATGAAAATGGGTTCTATGGGTACCCACAAGTCTCCCCTTTACAGACATGTCCACTTTATGATAATCACATGCAGTTTGGGGCAAGTCATAGTCAAGTCAGGACACTGACACACTGACAGCTGTTGTTGCCTGTTGGGCTGCAGTTTGCCATGTTATGATTTGAGCATATTTCTTTAATGCTAAATGCAGTACCTGTGAGGGTTTCTGGACAATATTTGTCATTGTTTTGTGTTGTTAATTGATTTCCAATAATACATTTATACATACATTTACATAAAGCAAGCATGTTGTATTGTATGTATGAGTATTAAATACTTGACAAATCTCCCTTTAAGGTACATTTTGAACAGATGAAAAATGTGATTAATCACAATTAACTATGGACAATCATGCAATTAATCACGATTGAGTATTTTAATCGATTTGCAGCCCTAGTATTTGACATCCTTTTCGCCTACTCCTCTCCCCCGCAGGCCGTGGAGAGTGTACAGTTCTTGTGTAAGGTGCAGGGCCTGGACTCAGCGATGGAGCTCTATAGACAACATATGGCCCAGCTGCTGGACTGGCTGTCCGCCTCTGTCAACACCTGGTCCAGTTACTCCCCACAGAGACTCCAACTGCATATCATAGTCATACAATCAGGTGAGAAGTGAAGCCTGAATGTGCACAAGACGTTGCCAAAGTTATACCGCAGGTGCTGAAGTTTGCACGTATGGAGACACAATAACGGTCAAAGATGTACAGTAAGGTTTTTGACAAACCGGCCCGTCAAATTACCTGCTAATGACGGGAAAATCACCACATCTGTCATCAGTCCGAACATGCTCTTTGGGTCCATTTCACATCAGCACGTTGGTTTGACTTTATAATCTAGATCATGTTTTATTAAACATTACTTCACGGTGTGGCTTGCGAAGCCGTTCTTTCCTCCTCGACTTGTTCACACACACACACACACGTTACATCATATTTGAAGCGTCAAGCTGTTCGTCCTGTTCACACGTGATCCGTCATCGAGGCCGCACATCAAAACCAGCAGCTGTCAAAGCAGCAGCAGCAGCACAGATTCTCCCTCGTACAAAGGATTCAGATAGTTTCTTGAAATTGTTTGCAATGGGTCCGGATGTGGAATTTTTTAGTACCTGCACTCATAGAAGCATCAAAAAGCAGCATGTTTTCATATATATATGTTTTCTCCTGAGAGGTATGTAGGCATCAAATGTGTCGATGGTGGTCGGAGCGATTGTCAGCACCACTTGATGGATATGAGGGCTGACAAATGACGCCATATTGAAGGTTGAAATCTGTATGATTTATGGCTTGACGCCCCGATGGATGCGTGCTGTTCCATTGTTGATGCCCATCAATGAGACACGGTGGAAGATTTTTATTTTTTCTGTTACCTCATGGTCAAATCCACCCACACAGGAAAAAAAAAAAAGCAGGGCTCTGATTAGCACCAGTTGGCTTTCTGACTTTTGTAAATCCCTGTCTCTCCCTCTGTTTATCAGTCAGTGTGTCTCCGACTTAAAAAGCGGTGACCCCCGTGTTTGGCGCTGAGACTTGCCGTTACGTCCCTCTATATACCATATAATCCTCCGTCGTCAGCACCTCCATGTGCCGCACTTTCATCTCCATCTCTTTCTCCCTCCCGCCTCTCTCTTTCTAATTGACCGGGCAGCTGGGTACCCCTCTAATCCCCCCCCCCGCGC
>CAKALU010010371.1:7358-13479 GCA_916700995.1 Hozukius guyotensis | reverse complement strand
ATTTTTTAGTGGAACATGAGTTATTTTTTAGTGGAACATGAATTATTTTTTAGTGGAACATGAGTTGTTTTTTGGTGGAACATGAGTTGTTTTTTGGTGGAACATGAATTATTTTTTAGTGGAACATGAGTTGTTTTTTGGTGGAACATGAATTATTTTTTAGTGGAACATGAGTTGTTTTTTGGTGGAACATGAGTTATTTTTTTGTAATAATATTTGAATCTGAAAAGATAAACTAAACCTTTTTTTGTCTTCCCAGTGAGAAGTTCCCGATAGTTGAAGATGCCGTCTTGTGTCGTCCTGAACTGTGTGCAGCGAACAGACGGGAGTGGATGCAAGGTTCCTCTGTTCTGGTATGTTTTAAAGTTTATTAGTTTTATTTTTAAGTAGGCTAATGCTAGCAAGCAGTTAGCTTTAACATGCTAATGTGTGATCACATCCATGAGTTTTTATTTCATACATTACATTTTCTTATTGAAAGGATCGGGTTTGAAAAATAACTATGAATTATAAATAGAGTGCTAAAATAAATGAGTTAACATTTTATCAAATGTTGTTTTAAAAATATAAAATTCAGAAACATATTTGAAAAGAAATTCAGAAAAAAATAAGACAAAAAAAGTCAGAAAAATGTCTGAGAAAAAGTTAGAAAAAATACAAAAAAAAAGTTAAAAAGAAAAATGTCCAAAAAATAACAGAATCAAAGTCCAAAAAATGTCTGAAAGAAAGTCCGAAGAATGTCCGAAAAATTTCCAAAAAAGTAAAAAATTCCGAAAAATATCCGAAAAATATCCACAAAATAATGGAATAAAAGTCCAAAAAATGTCTGAAAAAAATTCAGAAGAAAAATGTCTGAAAATTTTTCCAAGAATTACAGAGAAATGTACGAAAATAAAGTAACAAGAAAAAGTCCGAAAAATATCTGAAAAAAAGTAAAAAAATGTCTGAAAAAAAGTCAGAAGAATGTCCGACAAATATCCTGTTCCCTCGTGTGGAAGTCAATGTGTTTTTAGTTAGATGTCTGAAATAACTAAATATTGGAAATATGTGTGCGGCAGTAAAAATCACTTGAAACATCGTTAGGTGTGAGGTCAGCTTTAGTTAAACATGAGTTTTTCATACCACTTAATTTGATGATACAATTTCTTTCCAGTTTTCCACACCGTGATGTGAAGAGGAAGCGTCAGTGGGTCCGCAACATAAAGCGCAGGAACTGGAAGCCGACGCTCAACTCCAGAATATGTGCTCTACACTTCACCCCGGACTGTTTCTACGCCCGCAGCGGGAGAAGAAAACTACATTCAAATGCTGTCCCGACTATTTTTGCCTTCTCCAGGTGGACACCGATATATAATATGCACAGAAAGTTAAGTGACATTGTTTACCTAGATCACCCGTACCACAACACGACGGGTCCCTCTACGTCTGGAGAAGTCACATCTACAGAGGTTAACACTGAGGTTAACACTGAGGTCAACACCGTGGTTAACAGTAAGGTAGACACCGAGGTAGACACCGAGGTTAACACCGAGGTAAACACCGAGGTAAACACCGTGGTTAAAACCGAGGTAGACCCTGTGGTTATCACCGAGGTTTACAGTGAGGTAAACAGTGAGGTAAACACCGACCCAAAGTCCAGATCCACGGCTACTCAGACTACACCACAGGAACATGTCAGACCATCATCCAGCAGTTCAGCCTCTGCTGACCACCGTCCTTCTCCCAACATGCAGATCGACGCATGTCACAAATTACACTGTAAAATTCAGATGGTGGGAAGAAAACTGGACACCTGCCGCAAAAATTTAAAAATGGAAAAACAGAAGACGAGACGACTGAATAAGAAGATTTGCTGGTTAACTGATGTTGTCTGCGAGCTGCAGCAGAACATCAGAGAAATGACTCAAAATACACCGATAACGGCTCCAGCTTACCGTCGGAAACGGCAGTCTGCTAGCACGGTAACGTCTGCTAGCACGGTAACGTCTGCTAGCACGGTAACGTCTGCTAGCACCGTAAAGTCTGGTAGCACGGTAAAGCCTGGTAGCACGGTAACGCCTGCAAGCACGGTAACGTCTGCTAGCATGGTAAACACTGATGGCAAGGTAACATCTGTTAGCACGGTAAACACTGATGGCAAGGTAACATCTGTTAGCATGGTAAACACTGATGGCAAGGTAACATCTGTTAGCACGGTAAACACTGATGGCAAGGTAACGTCTGCTAGCACAGTAAAGCCTGCTAGCACAGTAACATCTGGTAGAACGGTAAAGCCTGCTATCAAGGTAAAGTCTGATGGCAAGGTAACATCTGTTAGCACGGTAACGTCTGCTAGCACGGTAACGTCTGCTAGCAGGGTAAAGCCTGGTAGCACGGTAACGTCTGCTAGCACGGTAACGTCTGGTAGCACGATAAAGCCTGCTAGCACGGTAACGTCTGCTAGCAGGGTAAAGCCTGGTAGCACGGTAACGTCTGCTAGCACGGTAACGTCTGGTAGCACGGTAAAGCCTGCTAGCACGGTAAAGTCTGATGGCAAGGTAACATCTGTTAGCACGGTAACGTCTGCTAACAAGGTAAAGCAGGTCCGTCAGAAAGATAAAGGTGTCGTGCCCATGGATGGATAATCAGAGGTTGTGTCCTGTGTCTTTGCCCTGCGTGTTAAATGTAAATAGCCTACAATTAATACTACGTAAAATGATTTTGATGTCGTGCTACTAGTGCTACTAGCGCTACTAGATCTACTAGATCTGCTAGCGCTATTAGAGCTGCTAGCTGACACTGTCAAATCCAGCCCTTCGCAAACTTTGATCATATCAATTTAATTCAATATATGACTATGTTGATTTTGCAAAGATTTTGTGTTTGTGTTGTTATGAACTCTGGTCATTCAATGTGGAGGGTGTACATTTTGATTTGCACATTCCTTTGTGAGGTTTGATTTAAACATTTAAAATAAAAGAACTACAGCTGAAAACACAACGTGACTGACCTACAGTATGTTAAATGTCAGGACCGAGACCTGACTGGCACCCCCAACCATATAATACAAATTAAAATGCTGAAAGTCAAACTGTCCCGTACACCAAACCCATAGGCGTGCCTCCACCGCCTGCTATCTAACAAGCTAGCTAACACCGAACGGCTCAACAAAGGAAAGTTGATGCTGAAGGCTGAATGTGAGTTCTGCTTGACTGTAACATTTATTTGCAATTTTTAGGGTTTTATGTGCAGCTGATTGCATGCCAGAACCCCAGGCTGTATGGGACATGTAAACTACATGATCAAAGGTCTTCTTTTATGTTTTTATAAATGTCCCAATACATACATTTAAAGATAAATATAAAAGAAATAAATGAAATAAAAAATGCTTACCGTGCTAATAATTTACTCAATAAATAAATAAACTTGTTATCAAATGTAGCAAAATTTATATTGACGACATCTTTATTTATTTATTGAGTCATTTATTTATTTATTCATTTCTTGTTCTACGTCCTCCGGTGCAGTAGGGGGCGGTATGCACCTCAACGTTGTTATTGCAATCTCTATTAAGTAAGTTATTTATTTATTTATTTTGTATTTTGGCAGGTTCCATCCTCCATAATAAATAAGGGTTGAAATGAAAAGGGAAAATCGTGCAGAAATAAATAAATACATACATCTTAGAATAAATATTAAATAAATAAAAATGAATGCATAAATAATAAATTGCAAAAATTAATTAAAAAATGAATAAAAATAAATACATTAATACATAAAAGAAAACATTAAACAGAAGATTAAATAAGTAAGGGAGTTAATACAAAGATAAATAAATAATTAATGTTAATAATTAATAAAACAAACAAAATAAACAAACAAACAAAAAAGTCAGAAAAATTTATGAAAAAAAGTTTTTAAAAAAAGTCCAATAAATAACGGAATAAAAGTCCAAAAAATGTCTGGAAAAAAAGCTAAAAAAAAATGAGATGGAAGAAAAACCGTAAAATATCTTTAAAAAATAAAGTCAAAAGAATGTCTGAAAAATTTCCACAAAATGTTCAAAAAAGGTCCGAAATAAAGTCAGATAAATGTACAAAAAAACAAAAAAATTCTGGAAATTTCCGAAAAAAGTAAAAAAAAAGAAAAAGAAAAACAACTCAAAAAAGGTCTAATTGAAATATTTACGAAAAAAAAGTTTAAAAATATATCTACAAAATAACAGAATGAAATCCCGAAAAATGTCTGAAAAAAAGTCCGAAAAATTTTCAAAACATATCCGGAGTCAGAAAAATTACAGAAAAATTTACGAAAAAACAAACAAACAAACAAACAAAAAAGTCTGAAAAATATCTGAAAAAAAGTCTGAAAAATTTGAGAAAAAAAGTTTTAAAAAAAGTCCAATAAATAACGGAATAAAAGTCCAAAAAAATTAAAATAAAATAGTGAATGGCCACATCTATTTTAAATATTATTTTTCTATATTTAACGACATCTTTATTTATTTATTTATTGAGTCATTTATTAATTTATTCGTGTTTTGTTCTACATCCTCCGGTGCGATAGGGGGCGGTATGCACTTCAAAGTTGTTATTGAAATCTGCCACACAAAAAAAAAAACGCGAAGAAGAAAAACATTGCAGCAAAAAAAGTCCCCGCTTTTATTTTGTAGGCCTGCCCGCCTGACTTCCTGCCTCCATCTTGAGTTCGTCCAGCTTGACGCCGCGGCGGTAACCGACCGGGAGGAGAGCGGATCAATCTGGAGCCTCGGCGGGTTGATCGGCGGCTGATCGGGATTATGCGGCGACACTGACTGCTGGATCGGTAAGAAGCTGCGGCCTCCGGTAGCGCGGGACGGGCCGGTTAACGGGCGGTTTGTCCGGTTCACCGTGTTACCGCAGAGAGCCAGTAGAGCAGTTAGCTCACCGCTCCTCTCTCCTCCTCTCCTCTCCTCCTTCTCTCTCTCCTCTCTCTGCTCTCTCTGCTCCTTTGTTCGCTGCTGAAGCTGCTTTCTGTTTTTTCTCACTGATGCGGGTTTTAGTAAATACTGGCGCAATATGGCGGCCGGCTGCAGAGACTCACTACTCACTGACCAACCGACACATCTTCATATATACATACTGTATGTTACAGTGTTAACCTGCAGGGTGGCTTATATAAATATATATATATATATGTGTATGTGGTGGTCAGTTAGAGAGGAGGAGGAGGGTTAACTGTGACCTCTGGATGGTCATCTTCATCATCAGCAGCCAAAACAACTCAGTATTTACTCCAGTTCTATGAACAGGAACACTCAGTGATGACACCATGCTGTTATTATGTTATATTATAATGTGAGCTGTTAGTAGTATCAGAGGAGGTGAAGCTGCTGCTGCTGCTGCTGCTGCTGCAGGACTCCCAGATGTTGTGTTCATGGTAACTGTGTTCAGCTCAGTATTTACTCCAGTTCTATGAACAGGAACACTCAGTGATGAAACCATGCTGTTATTATGTTATATTATACTATAATGTGAGCTGTTAGTAGTATCAGAGGAGGTGAAGCTGCTGCTGCTGCAGGACTCCCAGATGTTGTGTTCATGGTAACTGTGTTCAGCTCAGTATTTACTCCAGTCATATGAACAGGAACACTCTAGAATGACACCATGCTGTTATTCTATTATATTCTATTATATTCTATCGTAATGTGAGCTGAGGTCTGATGTGTTGGTAGAACCAGAGGAGGTGAAGCTGCTGCAGGACTCCCAGATGTTGTGTTCATTGTGTTCAATATGTTGGAGTGTAAACCAGCAGGGTGGTTTATATATATATATATATATATGTGTGTGTGTGTGTGTGTGTGTGTGGTGGTCAGTTAAAGAGGAGGAGGAGGAGGGTTAACTGTGACCTCTGGATGGTCATCTTCATCATCAGCAGAAGCCAAAACAACTCAGTATTTACTCCAGGTATATGATCAGGAACACTCAGTGATGACACCATGCTGTTATTATATTATATTATACTATAATGTGAGCTGAGGTGTGATGTGTTGGTAGTAACAGAGGAGGTGAAGCTGCTGCTGCTGCAGGACTCCCAGATGTTGTGTTCATGGTAACCGTGTTCAGCTCAGTATCCTCCTGGTAGTCTGACGACCTGTCACATG
>CAKALU010010363.1:0-10741 GCA_916700995.1 Hozukius guyotensis | reverse complement strand
GGACATTAATTATCCACCAGATAAGATGTCTGAAACATCACCAGCATGTACCAAAGGCTTCTGCAATGTTCTATTGAATTTGTTTTCCCTTAAGGTACGCCCAGTCTCTATGTGGATCAGCAGGAGATTACAGGATTTAAAGGACATACTATAACCATAAATTGTCACTATCGTAACTCTGGAGAAATTGCGTGGTGCAGGCTGGGCAGCTCCTGTGTGACGACGTTGTCTGGATCAATAGATGGAACAAGAGTGACCATCAATGCAAATGTCCCCAATGTTTTCACTGTGACTATGAGTGGACTGAGGACAGAGAGCAGCGGCTGGTATTGGTGCGCTAAAGGAGACTTACAGATGCCAGTACATGTAACTGTTACTGAGCAACCTGCCACTAGTAAGTACTATAAGTAATTTGCATTTATAAATATTTGTCAAGTACAACAATCTATGTGTTGATTTACTACAGAAGTGATATTAGCATTGAGTATTGTTGTATTACAGTGGTAATTATGGTGCTATTTTGAATTATTTACACAGTTACAGCAACAGGTTTAACCCCTGTGTCACCCACTCTTGAACCTGTGAATCTCACCCCTGCAACCACAGCTCAGGGTGGAAACCCAAGGTCAGTAACCTTTGCAATAACATACAGTATTTAGAGAAATGTGGCCATTTTGTGATCCAGAAAACAGTCCTTGTCAGAATCTGTACGTGTGTTTTTACTGACATTAGAAGATAAATCCTACTGTAAGACTAAATAACTTTTTAACTGCAGTATGTGACCAGGATGATGAATATATTTTAGACTACTGTTTAAATAAGACTGTTCTGTTTATTTATTTATTGTTAATTCATTTGCATTAAAATTTCCTGCTGCAGTCCTTCTGAACACCTAAAGGTTTTCGGCATCCGTCTGAGCGTGTTGGTCCTCGTTGTCATGGTGACCTTATTCATCTGTTTTATGATCAAAAGACATAGTAAGTATATGGTGAACTGATAAAACCAATTTTTGTTATAAATTTCTGATTATTCTACAATATGTTGTTTGAATTGAGGACTAGTTTGCATTACTGTCATCGAGCATTGAGAGTCTGTAACAGTTGTTTTTTTTTCCGGTCTCTCTTTTAGTGCAGACCAGAGTAGAATCATCAGCCACAACAACGGTAAAATATGGAGATTAATATATATTTTCACAGAGCAAACTGCATTATACTGTAGAGATGATTTCATTGTAATGTGTTTATGTTTACTACAGTTCTATACTGTACATTTATTGTTGTTAAGAAGATACAGTAACCATAATCAGAACTCAACAAAACATGTCTTTGATCACAAAGCTATAATATAGTATTGTAAAGTATTGTTGATGTAATCTAATGTAATGCCATCTAGTAAAATGCTGTTATCTTACTGTAAATTGGATGTGTTTTTCTCCTTCAACACAGGCTGAAGAGGAAGTAAGATACGTGAGAAGAACTTCAGGCGAGGTAACCCTTAACCATTAAAACCATAACTCATATTACACAATATAAGCACACTTAAACACACATGAGTACACTATTTATCATTTTTATTTTACAAACCACACCAGTAATTTAATGAAACAAATTTGAAATTCATCAAAAATTTAAACTTTCACATCTCTCTCTCCTTCTTTACCCAGAGGTCTGATGCAGAGAGTGATGTGGATGGAATATAAAGGGTGAATATTAAGATACCCAAACGCTGTCTGACTCTTTTCACGTACTGTAGTTCAGTATTTTCTCCCGACCATTTTGTTCTCACCAAGTCAAAATGTTGTCCTTTAATTGAGTCTCTTATAAACTTGCATCATGTTTCTTTGCCATTCCTTCCTCATTTTCATTTGTCTCTTGTTCTCCAACTGGTTGAAAAGACGTCTCAGCAGCAAATTGTTTGTTGCTGTTTTTTTCACCCTTGCCATGCATTTGTATCCACCTAGCGGCAAAACATTTAAATGAATGTTGTATTGTATATTGGGTTTACTGCGCTTAATTATTAGGTATAAATTTGCATTATCATTCCTATTTTCAGGGTGTTTATATGCTCTCAATGTATACTAGCCATGTGTTTTAACTAATTTCTTTTCTGTTTATGCTTTTTCCATACCTTTAAACGTGAATGTACATTTAATTTCATGTTTAGAGAAGCCATTATGTCAAATGTAACTAAATAAAGATAAACAACTTAATGGTTGCTGTAGAACAACAAACTGTGCAGAGGTTATATATTTATTTATGTACATCATCCAATCAACTGCAACTGTTGGAGGGGGAGGAGAGATGTGTTGCAGTTGCATATTTACTAAAATGAGGAAATAGGAAATCAGTCTGTCAGTGCCTTGGTTCATGTAGTTGTATCTGACTCTGCTCGCTCACCAACATGACTGTTCATCTCAGCTTTCTTCTCATCATCACTGGACTCACAGGTCGGTCACCAGGTTCATGTTACAATTTAGAAATGTGGGTTTTTTATGCATCTAATTCTTTAAATGTCATTGAGTAATATACCCTCCAGTTTGTATTTCAAATATTTTGAAGAATATAATGACTTAATGTGTAAAACAACAGCTAATATAAACATCTATTACATGCAGGTCATCTGAAGGAAGATTATTGTTAGTGAATAAAAGCATTAAAATGCTGTATTTGTTCTTGTTGCAGGAATTCACAGCATAACAACAGTCAGTAAAGTGTCAGTGAAGGCCGGAGATTCAATCTCCATCCCATGTCTCTATGGCTCAAAATACACAAACCATGTGAAATACTTCTGTAAAGGATCTAATTGGGATTTCTGCTCTTATGCAGTTAAAACAAACCAACAAAATTCAAAAAGTTTTCAATCTCTGATGACAAAGAGCAAGAAATCTTTACTGTGACTATAAAAGATCTGACGGATAAAGACACTTATTATTACTGGTGTGCTGTGAAGATTGATCGAGGGCCAGATAATGGAAAGTATTTTCACTTGTCGGTCAACAGAGGTAAGAGACCTTAAAGCATATTTAAGCACATTTAAAATCCCTTGTGAACACTGAGGAAGTTCTAATTGTTTGCTGCAATTTTTTAATTACTTTGTCACTCTAAATGAATGTGAATAAATGTAAAGGTTGAGGACATTAATTATCCACCAGATAAGATGTCTGAAACATCACCAGCATGTACCAAAGGCTTCTGCAATGTTCTATTGAATTTGTTTTCCCTTAAGGTACACCCAGTCTCTATGTGGATCAGCAGGAGATTACAGGATTTAAAGGACACACTATAACCATAAATTGTCACTATCGTAACTCTGGAGAAATTGCGTGGTGCAGGCTGGGCAGCTCCTGTGTGACGACGTTGTCTGGATCAATAGATGGAACAAGAGTGACCATCAATGCAAATGTCCCCAATGTTTTCACTGTGACTATGAGTGGACTGAGGACAGAGAGCAGCGGCTGGTATTGGTGTGCTAAAGGAAACTTACAGATGCCAGTACATGTAACTGTTACTGAGCAATCTACCACTAGTAAGTTATTATAAATTTTAAATATAAAATTGAAATTTATAAATATTTGTCAAGTATCATTTATAAATGTTTTGATTTAATATAGAAGATATATTGGGATTCATTATTGTCATTTTACTCTAGTATTCATTGTCTTGTTTTGGATTATATTCACTCTTACAGCAACAAGCCATTTTACCACCTTATCATCAACTCCTGAGCCTGTGAATGTCACCACTGTTTTTACAGACAAACCATCTACCACAGTTCAGGGTGAACAGCACAGGTCAGAAAGTCACATTTGCATTCAACTATATACACTGCATTCAAGTCTTTTTATTTAATTTTATTTGCATTATGTGATTTAAGCCGCAGTGTTCCAGTGGAGCTGATAAGCTTCATCATCCCTTTGAGTTTGCTGATCTTTGTTGTAATGTTGACATTGTGCATCTGGTTTATGTTCAAAAGACACAGTAAGTCTATACTGAATTTTGATATTTCATACCAAAAGGTTTTTGTTAATCGTGAATATGTTTTACCATAAATGTAGACTATTGTGCATTATTGTCATTGAGCACTGATGGTCACTAATTGGAGTTTTCATTGCTTCACTTTTAGAGCGGACCAAAGCAGAATCATCTACCACAACAATGGTACAGTAAGATATGCTGATTAATATCCCGTTACATTTCTCTTACAAAGAAAGAGACTCGCTATCGTGGCCATTTGCTTAATTTAACACTGCCGTGATACCGAGCGAAATAAAGAGTACACATTTTAGAGACTATACTGTATTGTCCATTTGCAGCTGCAGGACTACCATGTATCACTGTAGCAGAACATCTAATAGTTATATTACACAAAATGCATCTTGATAATATCCTTCATGTGCATCTTTTGATAGGAGAATAGAGAAAGCATTGACAGATAGAAACTTAATTGAGCACATATGTGATGACAAATACAGTAATAGGTTTAATGAATAAATCAATTATGGTTATTGGTTGCCATTCATGTTCTGTCCTCTGCTCCTTCAACACAGACTCAAGAGGCAGTAACATACAGTACTGTTAAGAAAAAGAGAAGAACTTCAGGCCGGGTAAGTGACTGTATGAATATTATTGGCTGAACCTTATGTTTCTTTTCTTTTTTTTTAAGTAAGACCCACCTCAGAATTATTAATATTTTCTTTGGACTATTGTATAGAATAAGGTTTTAGTAAACTCTAATTCCTCTCATTTGTTCGCCTTAAAAAGGAAGTATTTTTTATGAAATGGTACATGATTACTATTTTAACAAAGGTGGTCATGTTGATGTAATCTAATCAGATCTAGTCTAATAAAATGGGGTTTAGCCTTTATTTAAATACCATTTGGTTTGCTCCTTCATCAGGCTGAAGAGGAAGTAACATACAGCAATGTTACGCACATGAGAAAAACTTCAGTTAAGGTAACCATAAACCAATGAAACCACAACTTGTATTACACAACATAAGCACACGAAAAGACACACTCAAATAGCATTTATTATTTCATCATACACATTTGTATTTGAATGAAGCAAAAAACAAAAAAAGGTTTAACTGTTCAATCGATCTGTTTCACATCTGTCTCTTCTTTCTTACCCAGAGGTCAGTAAGCAGAGTGATGTGGACGTGATGTACAGCTCTGTGGTTACTGTCGAACAACAAACTGTGCAAACGGTAAATTTTAACAGCCCAGTCTCACCACTGTTGCTCACATACATAGTGTAACTTTTTTCCCTCATTTTTTAGCTACTCTGCTAGCGTGGCGGTTGACTCTTAGTCTGCTTTATCTTTGATCTTTCTTACTAATTGTCATTTTTTCTTCTGTTCTGCAACAGGTTGAAGCAAAAGATGAGGATGTAACATATAGCAGGTTGGCCCAGCACCAGCAAAACCTGTAACACCATGTTAACCCTACATCTTATCTGCCTGTCTATCACTGGACTCTTTTCTTAGATGATAGTGTTGCAATGTGTTGTCATCTGTTCTTTGGTTTTGCAACAACTTCTTACTTATTTTTAATGTTGAGGGTTTACACCTTCTCCTTTTTTTATTCTCCTCTGCATAGCTGCAAAATGTTTCACACAAGTGCTGAACTTGGCCTGGTTTCCCAAAAGCATCTTAAAGCTAAGATGTTTTTATAATATCCATCTTACGACCCTTCTTTAGCTTAAGAGGTGTTTCCCAAAAGCTTCGACAAAAGCATTCACTTCTTAGCAATGATCCTATCGACTCGTAGGAGGTTAAAGAGCATCTTAAGAAGCTTCAGAACCTGCAGGAGGAACAAAAATAACATGTTTCATTGAAGTTTTTATTGTTTTTGTTCATTATAATCTGTACTATATTGAACAGTGATGTTGTTTAAGTGACGTTTGATGTAAAATGAAGGATAATGTTTAAAATAAAAAATAAGAAAATGAAATGAATAACGCACAAATGAATTCAGCAATTGATCTACCAGTTTCTGTTGTCGTCCTCCTCCTTTCCTTTTTCTAGTCTTGTAATATATTCATCTCTTCTGGCTGAAACGCCACTGTCCTGATGTTATTTTTGCATTTTCCCCATCTTCTCTTTTCTTTTTATTTATGGTGCATAGATGATTTGCACATTCGTAAAGATTATAAGAATGGCCACTTCTTCATTTTGGGTTTAAAATGTGTTTAAACATGCAGAATATTTTTGGCATCATGTGGCAAAAATTTCATAATAACCTTTCAGCATATCGTAATTCAAGTGTTCTGAGAGAAAACTAGATTTCTGCACCTCCTCATGGCTCTGTGTTCAAGCTTTAAAAAATCCAGCCAGTGACGGGAGACTTTGGCCAATCACAGGTCATTTCAGAGAGAGAGCGTTCCTATTGTCTGTTCATTCAACGGAGGCAGCTGTCAATCACTCGCAAACTCTGATCCACCTCTGCATAGCGTCAATACATTGCAAAGAAGCACTGGTCTGTTTGTTTTATAAGGGCATTGAAAAACCTTTAAGCTTATCTGCAGAACATGTATATTGAGTTTACTGCGCTTAATTATTAGGTATAAATTCACAATAATATCATCCTCATTTCTATTTTCAGGTAGTTTATACACTCTCAATGTATACGAGCCATGTGTTTTAACTCATTTTTTTAATGTATATGCTGTTTTCATTCCTTTAAAAGTGAATGCACATTTAATTTCATGTTTAGAGAAGTAATTATGTCAAATGTAACTGAATAAAGATAAACAACTTGCAGTGCACAGAGGAGTACAAAATAATTAGAGCTGTCAACATTAATGCGATAATAACGCATCAACGAAAAATCATTTTAATGCCACTAACTTCTTTAACGCATTAACGCAACTTATGATTTTTAGGCTGTAGTGGGCTCAGTTTTAAAGCTAGAGTGAAGATATCATCATATGAAACTAGAAAAACCTAATGAATCCATCGGTACCAACCATGTAGCTTGTCAAGAAGGAGGCTAAATATCTCTCACGACTTATGTTAAATTTTGTTGAGGAAAAACTGTCATGGCCATTTTCAAAGGGGTCACTTGACCTCTGACCTCAAGATATGTGAATGAAAATGGGTTCTATGGGTACCCACGAGTCTCCCCTTCACAGACATGCCCACTTTATGATAATAGCATGCAGTTTGGGGCAAGTCATAGTCAAGTCAGCACACTGACACACTGACAGCTGTTGTTGCCTGTTGGGCTTGAGTTTGCCATGTTATGATTTGAGGATATTTTTAAGTTTTAGTACATGCATTTGCATAAAGCAGCATATTTGTCCACTGCCATGTTGATAAGAGTATTAAATACTTTACAAATTTCCCTTTAAGGTACATTTTGAACAGTAAAAAAATTTGTAATTAACTTGTGATTAACTATGGACCATCGTGCAAAATATTTTAATCGAATGACCTAAAATAATATAATTTCATAAGCTTTGTGGAACTGCAAACATTTAGAACTTAAAGAGCAACATGTAACGTGGTTTTATCAGTGCATTGTAGAGTTATGGAAAGGAGAGTGATGCTGTTAAAACCTTAATTTTATAACTACAGACGAGAGACTCTGTTGCTAGTACTAGTACTGTGACTACCTGCAGCACTGGAATGATTTTACTGAGCCACAGGTGAAAGACTTCAAAGTGAAACCAACATAGTGATAATTAAGATTCAAAAAAGTGTACACATCCACATTTACACCCTCAACTTGGTAACATGAAACTTATCCTGTTATTCAGACAATTTCATAGCAAGTCTATCATATCTATACTAAGATGGGTATGTATTTGATTTAATGTAATTTGTGACAAGTGTCATCAATAAAAACAATTTGCTTCATGACTATTATAATGTGCCTTCTATCAACATTAGAAACTTAAATCTTAAAGGCGACCTATTACGCTTTTGTGCTTTATCCCCTTTCCTTTAGTGTGTTTTATAGTTTTTTGTTCATGTGAAAGGTCGGCAAAGTTACAAAGCCCAAAGTCCACGCCAAAGGGAGTTCCTCTCCCCCACAGAAACACTGCTCCTGAACTGCCTGAAACGCCTTGATTGAAGTCCCGGCTTTTCTTCCATAATGTGGTGATGTCACCAAGTAATACATTTGCATAACGGCTAGCTTTGCATGCCCTCAAACAAAGCTAGTTATAAGCCCTCCATCCTCTGAATGGTGTAGGTCTCTAGTTTGTGTCTGTAAAGTTTCATGAGGCTGTGATTATCCTAGAGGTCACCACAGGTCATTTTATAACGTGAGGTCAAGTTTTAAAAAATGATCTCACTACAATGAAATGGCTACTATGGGGACTAACATCTTCACACATGAATACAATTTTGCCAATGTTGCCATTAATTATCTAATCATTTTTATCAGTGATCACCAGTGTCTCCTGCGTTCCCATAAGGAGGTTGCCAGATATTTCGGAGACTGTCCACTCACCAGATAATGGAAGGCGGGACAGCTTAATGTGTACAATGCTCACTGATAATTACAAACCTATAATACCACGTGACTGCTTACAATATTTACTTCATCAGCCAACTCATGTGATGCAACTGACTTACGAGGAAGAACGATTGTAACAGATGCAATTGCATATCAAATAAGATTGAGAAGTAGAGTTCAGTACAGAAGTGTGTCGGTGCCTTGCTCCGTGTTGTTTTGTTGGACTGCTCGCTCACTGAGATGGCTGTTCATTTCAACTTTCTTCTCATTCTCACTGGACTCACAGGTCAGTAACGGGTCCTTTTAAAATGGTTTAGCCTATTATGTTTCTTTGTGTTCCTCATGTCAGATGATGATACAGTTGGGCAGGAAGTTGTGCTACATAATCCTTTATAATAACCTACCAGTGTTTTATTTCATAAATTGTGGAGACAACTATAATTTAATATGCACAACTCATAATATGAATCGCTACAACATGAAGGTCATAGGAAGGAACAATACTGTTAGCAAGCATATCTGTTAAGATGCTGTATTTGTTCTTGTTGCAGGAATTCACAGCATAACAACAGTCAGTCAAATGTCAGTGAAGGCTGGAGATTCGATCACTATCCCATGTATCTATGACTCAAAATACACAAACCATGTGAAATACTTGTGTAAAGGATATACTGTATATGGTACTGCTGCTCTTATGCAGTTAAAACAAACCAAAAAAATTCAGAAAAGTTTTCAATCTCTGATGACAAAAAGCAAAGAATCTTCACTGTGACTATAAAAGATCTGACGGATGAGGACACTGATTACTGATGTATTGTCGAGATTAATGGAGGGCCAGATGTCGGAGAGTATTTTCACCTGTCGGTCAACAGAGGTAAGAGACCTTAAAGCATCTTTAAGCACATTTCAAATCCTTTGTGAACACTAAGGAGGTTCTCATTGTTTGATGCAATTTTTAATTACTTTATCACTAAAAATGAATGAGAATAAATGTAAAGTTTGAGGACGGTAATTAAGACCTCTGAAATATCACCAGCATGCACCAAAGGCTTCTGCTATTTTCTATTGAATATTATTTGTTTTACCTAAAGGTACGCCCAGTCTCTATGTGGATCAGCAGGAGATTACAGGATTTAAAGGAGGTAATATATTACATATATATAATACATTTAATTTCATTTTTAGAGAAGTCATTATGTCAAATGTAACTAAATAAAGATACAACTTAATGGTTGTTGTATAGCAACAAACTGTGCAAAGGTTATATATTTATTTATATACGTCATCCAATCAACTGCAACTGTTGGAGGGGGAGGAGAGATGTGTTGCAGTTGTATATTTACTAAAATGAGGAAATAGAAAATTCAGTCTCTCAGTGCCTTGGTTCATGTAGTTTTATCTGACTCTGCTCACTCACCAACATGACTGTTTATCTCAGCTTTCTTCTCATCATCACTGGACTCACAGGTCGGTCACCAGGTTCATGTTACAATTTAGAAATGAGGGGTTTTTATGCATCTAATTCTTTAAATGTCATTGAGTAATATACCCTCCAGTTTGTATTTCAAATATTTTGAAGAATAAAATGACCTAATGTGTAAAACAACAGCTAATATGAACATCTATTACATGCAGGTCATCTGAAGGAAGATTATTGTTAGTGAATAAAAAGCATTAAAATGCTGTATTTGTTCTTGTTGCAGGAATTCACAGCATAACAACAGTCAGTGAAGTGTCAGTGAAGGCAGGAGATTCAATCTCTATCCCATGTCTCTATGACTCACATTACATGAACCATGTGAAATACTTATGTAAAGGATCTCAATGGCTGCCCTGCACTTATGCAGTTAAAACAAACAAACCAAGTAGTTCAGGAAAGTTTTCAATCTCTGATGAAAAAAGCAGAGGAATCTTCACTGTGACTATAAAAGATCTGACGGATAAAGACACTGATTATTACTGGTGTGCTGTGGAGATTAAGGATGGGCCAGATGTCAAAGAGTATTTTCACCTGTCGGTCACCAGAGGTAAGAGACCTTAAACATCTTTAACATTTAAAAATCCTTTGTGAACACTAAGGAAGTTCTCATTGTTTGCTGCAATTTTTTAATTGCGTTGCTACTCAAAATTATAGAAAATAAATGTAAAGGTTGAGGACATTAATTATCCACCAGTTGTAATACGACGTCTGAAACATCACCAGCATGTACCAAAGGCTTCTGCAATTTTCTATTGGATTTTCCCTTAAGGTACGTCTCGTCTCTATGTGGATAATCAGG